>JAYKQN010000026.1:577500-675000 GCA_036785175.1 Eupleurogrammus muticus
TCTCCATCTGGTGATCTAATGGATGGGTCTGGGTTTGGCTGTTGCCAGGAGAATGATACTTGTGTTGAGATTATTTGTATGTATGTATTGCATGTATGCCAGAGAAGGTTTAACACACAGACATGAGACTGATTTCAATACTTTCATGTCACCCTCACAAGAAACAAAAAGAATGATCTGTTCCTCTCAGGAGAAACAAAGATAAGAGGTGAAATGCTTTAGTGTTCAGTCAGAATCAGGAAATCCTCTTTCCAAACACTGATTCCCGGTGTTCTTCTGACTTTTATTTCTGCTGCTTCAGTCGACTAAACAGCGACCGGCTCCCCCAGCCAAGCCTCTGCCCCCTGACCCCCCCACCCAACCCAACCAGGTACAGTTAGCTGTGGTCAGTCACGTCTGTCCTGTCCTGTGTGTGTCTGCAGAACGTGTAGAAATCGATGAGTCTGAATGTTACAGCGCCACCTGTTGACTGGAGGAGTCAACATGTCATATGTTTCTGCTTTAGATAAAACTTAAGCAGATAATGTCCACACAGTAACAACAACATTCTGCTCTGATTGCCCAGAATCATCCCAAGAAAACTGCTAATCAATAAAAAATGTTATATTCCAATTTAAAATACATTTTGTGATTCATCATTTAAATAGAGAATATGGTAATGTGTTTTAATATGAAAAGAAACATGTTTCCATTTTCTTTCACTTTCTGTTCATTAATACCTGATAATGTTAATTATTAGGCATTGATAATAAATATGCTTAGTTATTAGTTATATAAATCACTTTATAATAAATACTGTTGGTTCTTTTTAGACTCCAAAAAATAGCATGATTTTACTTTTTTCCTCTTTCTTTCCTATATTTTCTCCTATCTAAATGTTCTGTTTCTATTTGCATGTGGCTACTAAATACAGATAATTTAATTGATCAATATTTATATGTAATTAGTTCAAATGAGGGCGACACGGTGGAGCAGTGGGTAGCACTGTTGCCTCACAGCAAGAAGGTCGCAGGTTCAAGACCGCCTTGGGGCCTGGGTCTGGGACCTTTCTGTGTGGAGTTTGCATGTTCTCCCCGTGTCTGCGTGGGTTTTCACCGGGTACTCCGGCTTCCTCCCACAATACAAAACATGCTCAGGTTAATTGGCAAATCTAAATTGCCCATAGGTGTGAGTGTGTGTGTGAATGGTGTGTGAATGGTGTGTGTGCCCCACGATTGGCTGGCGACCATCTGGGGTGTATCCCTGCCTCTCGCCATAAAATGCGCTGGGATAGGCTCCAGCAGACCCCTGCGACCCTGAAAAGGAATAAGCGGGATAGAAAATGGATGGATGGATGGATAGTTCAAATGAGAAGAAAACATACACCTTATAGTTCACTTCATGTCCTTGGAAGCATGTTGTTTTTTCCTACTGTCTAGAGACAGCAAGTCAAACGAACTCTTTCCCTTTCCTCCTCGCTAACCTTTCCAGCCGCTGGTGGTTCGACCAGCGCCGCCCACCAAGCCACTCCCCCCCGACCCCGTCTCACCTGGACAGGTACACGTGCATGCTAACTCTTAGCATGTAGCTAGCACTGACTTAGCATGTAGAAAGCATGTGAGATTCTTTTAAACTGAACTGTAGAGGTGTTTTTTCCTGATTGGTCGCTGTAATTTGGGTCCTGATTGGTGAATTGTGATTGGTTGACACGTGTCAATCTGAGGTTGGTATGAACTTCAATCGACTGTTCGAATCAGTAGTTGATGACTTTAAATTTAAAATGTGTTTTGAAGATTGACCGAGCTGTTTGGATTCATTCTGAAGCTGATTTCAGTTTGATGTCAGCAGTCGAGGAAAAATCACTTCCGTTATTTCCCATGGCTCTCTGCAGGGTCCAGCTCCCTCAAAACCAGCGGTACCCAAAAAGCCTCGTTCCCTGGCTCCGCCGGCCCACCCCCACCGCCCCCCCGCCTACGCCAGCAACACCAAACCACTTCAGCACGCCGCTGCTGCCACCGCCGCCGTCGCTCCCGCTGGAGCCAACAGGTACGACTGTAAACCAGGTGAACGTAGGCAACCTACAGTACCAGCAGGAAGTTCTTCTCATGTAGACTCACAAGTTTAAGCTCTGCATCAGATAATATCACACTTTTTGATACAAATCAATCCTAGTAAACAAGGACGACCTCATTTAGGTAATATCTGATATAATCAATATTACCATGATTAATCATCATGCATGTAAATGGAATAAACAAAGACACTCTTATTCCCCTCCCCTACTTTTATCTGAAACATATAGATCCATCCAACACGATGATGATGTGTCCTTAAGCATCATCCATCCATCCATTTTCTATCCCGCTTATTCCCTTTCGGGGTCGCAGGGGTCTGCTGGAGCCTATCCCAGCGCATTTTATGGCGAGAGGCAGGGGGATACACCCCAGATGGTCGCCAGCCAATCGTGGGGCACACACACCATTCACACACCATTCACACACACACTCACACCTATGGGCAATTTAGATTTGCCAATTAACCTGAGCATGTTTTGTATTGTGGGAGGAAGCCGGAGTACCCGGTGAAAACCCACGCAGACACGGGGAGAACATGCAAACTCCACACAGAAAGGTCCCAGACCCAGGCCCCAAGGCGGTCTTGAACCTGCGACCTTCTTGCTGTGAGGCAACAGTGCTACCCACTGCTCCACCGTGTCGCCCTCCTTAAGCATCAGTATTTTAATTTTGTTGAAATATGAATGGAGGAAGGAATGGAAGGAATGATGATAGGTGAGAAGAATTGTCTTATTGCAAGACTGCCTGTGTTAATTAACTTGATTATTTTGTATACAACATTTTATATACACATTTTTTTAGTCAGATAATGATGCTCATCATCATTGTTTTTTTACCCTTTTGCCTTTTTCAAGATTATATAAGAATGCAAATCAGAGATTTGTATTTACTTAAATTTGTAATTATTGTATTGTTCAAAAAAGTTAGGTTTAGGGGGGGTAAAGTTGTTCTACAGCAGTTATTGCTCTCCCAGTGTCATTCTTGGATAGCATAATGTAGTTCACTTGCAAAATGTAAAAATAACCTGATGTAGAAAATCTTATACTATTTGCATACTTGTTGAAGCCTGCTAAGGTTTTTGGGCGTTCTAGATTGTGGATTCCTCCGTTTTTTTTTCCCATCAGCAGGTGATTTCAGATACAGTCGTGAACTGTAAAAGTGATGTGACCTTGTGTTGGCTGTTTGCAGGCGGCCTCCTGCTCCTCCAAAAGACCGAAGAATCGTCTCCGCTGCGACCTCAGAACAAAGACTTTACATCTGAACACTAAAATCTTCCCATCATCCGTTTGACCTGACACCTGAAGAGGGACTGATGAAGACGATGATGAAGATGACGATGCTATTATCCAGTTTGCACTCGGTCGTCCGAGTTCTGCTTTTATGTTCATTACTCTACTTGCTGTAGATGGAAGCTATCCCAGTGCCTTTTTCTGCAGCGGCGACGAGCGCTCGGGGGTCGAAACCTCAGCCTGTGAGAAGCCGGAGACGACTTCACGTTTAACTGTCGTGGCGTCAACAATGTGGCGCCCCCTGGAGCCAGCAGGGGGCTCAGTGCCTTGCTCAAGGACCCTTTCTAGGGAGTCAAACCTGTGATCAAACAACTTAAAAGCTCCTCAGAAATTAACATATTTTCTACTTTACACAATGACATAAACTTTGAACACAGCAGATCATCATCTGGTTCATCTGAAACTTAAGTGGACGCTGCACAGACTCATGAAGAGTTTAACACCAATACAGTTCAGATTGATCATCCTCAAGATCGGCTACTGGTTTTTCTCCAGAATCAGTATTGCTTCTGGTATACACTATATTTTCAAAAGGATTCGCTCACCCATCCATTGCACCAAGGAACACCCAATAAGACATGGATGACAGTCTGGCATGAATGAGGATGACTGGCCTGCACAATCCTGACCTGAACCCTATAAAACACCTCTGGGATGAACTAGAGTGGAGACTGAGAGCCAGGAATTCTCCAAAATCAGTGTGTGACCTCACAAACTCGCCTCTGGAAGAATGGTCAATAATTCCCATGAATACACCCCTAAACCTTGTGGGCAGCCTTCCCAGACAAGTCGATGTTTTCATATGTGAGTCAAGACAGGTGAGCAAATACTTTTTTCAACGTAGTGACAATAAAGTTAAACAATCAGCTGAACAACTGTAAGATACCAAATAAAAACAATGTGACAGGGAAGTCAAAGTCAGTCATAGATTCTATGAGAAAGGTGGGAAAACTGAGTGTTTCTGAGGCTTTGAAACGGCACTGGATGAACTTCACTGCCGTCAAAAACCGTTTCCGTGGTAACAGTTTGAAGCCGAACAATCTTGAGTTTTTTGACATTAGATCAGAGGCTAAAGGTGTTATTATAACTCCACTTGTCCTCCTCATCGTATGGAAATAAACTTGCTGAGCTTTTGCGCCTTCGCCTGTTTGACCAATATACTGCTGGAAACTGGAGGATTTTCTGACTGAGGTCTTCGTCCGGACTTGACAGACCAGTTCAAAGCAAACACACAAGCCTTACGGGAGACTGCCGGTAGACGTGATGCCCGGTGCCGCATCAGGTTTCACTTTTCTAACCTGCCTTGAGATTTCTTTCAGACAGCCGGGAATGTACGCTGTGAGTCCGTCAGCTGTTAGTCACATGATGCCAAAGACGAGCTGGATGAATAAAATCATCACGCGTGGATGTAAAAGCTGCTGTAATCCAATTAGTTGTAGAAAATCCTTTTATTAGATTTGTTTGCGGAGGGCCGGGTATCGATTAAAGTTTTTCAACAAAAGTGCCGATAACAATTTTTTAAATTCAGACTGAAATACTTTTAAGGAAACATTATTTTAAAGGTGTGTTTAATTAAAGCAAAGTCTACTTTCTAGTCTTCAATTATTGATTGTTTTGATTCATTGGTTTGTCTTATTGTCCACAAAATGTCAAAAAATACTGAATAATAAGTTCCCCCAGTCCAAAGTTATAAGTTTCTTTATATGTCTGGTTGTGTCCAAAACTCATCATGTTACACAGCAAAAAGCAATAAATTATCACACCTGAGAAGTTTAAATTAATTTGACTTTTTCCCTTCGAAAATTACACAAATGATTGTTCAATCAAAATAGTTATTGGTTGATCATTTGCTGCTAGACCTTGCAGCTCTACAATGGACTTATTTTGTTTTATTTTAATGCTTTTTTAAACCTGGTAATGCACAAGAAAACAAAGCAGAAACATTGATAAAAAACTATTTGTTAAAAAATGTTTTGTTTTTTTTCCTCCTTTATCTTACCCTATGACCCTGGGACTAATCCAGCCCCCCCTTATTGGCGTCTTTCCCCCCAGGTTGGGTACCACTGCATTCTGCAAAAGTCAAAGATGGTAAATTTCTGAGCGTAAAATAGTCAAAAATTAATTAAATGACTTGAATTAGGAACAAAATTAAAAGTTTAGTCGTTTTTATTATTGTATTTGTTGCATAATATTTAAATTCTATCATCGTCTATTAAAGGTCCAAGGTTTCCAAGATGGCCTCTTTGACTGTTTTGTCCACAAAAAAAAGTTTTCAATTATTTACCTTGGAGAAGCTGGAAACAGTTGTCTAGCATTTTTGCCTTTTTACGAAATTCATTTCACAATTAACAAATTGTTTGTTTGTTTGTGTTGTGTTTGTCTTACATTTAATGTCCGTTTTCAGTACATGATGGTTTTTGAAACACTAAGAGAAAGGTGGCAAAAACTGCGTTTACAGAAAGGCAAAGCCATTTTGGGGGGAAAAAAAACTGTAATAAATGAAGGAACTCTGAGATATCTTTTTTGTGAAGTTTCAGTCTGACCCAAAGTGTCACTAAAGAAGTTTCCGCCTCTCCGTCCTGAAATCGGCTGTAATTGAAGCTCGCTGCTGTGTTGGTTGAACAGTGAGTTCGGCCTCTGATGCTGCAGGACTGAATGTTTTAAACCGTCCGAGTCTCAGCTGATTGTTTTCATGCTGTTACTTTCCTGTTGTGTTCATGTTTGCTGCTAGAGGAAATGTCCTCAATAAAACAGTTTATACATCTCCTGATGAGGCTTCTTGTTTTCACTACCTGTAACACTTTAGAAAGTTAAATGTGAGTGTTAGTTACTTGTGACTCCATGTGATCACCTCTAGATGATGATTTTTACATGAATCTAGTGTCAGTTTAATTAACATTCCTTTGTTCAACTAATATTACTGAGCGCCCTTTTTGTCCAAATTTATTGGGCCCCTTATTGTGCAAATAGCTGTTTTTATGTTTTTTTTTTCTAACTGTAGATAAGGTTTATATAAAAACTCTCATGCATCGAATGATAAAATGTGTCAGTCTGCTCACTTTCTTAGAGCATTATAGGCCTATGGTGTATATATTATTAAAATAACCTTAAATGACTCAAAGTTTAGCAGATTTTCAAATTGCTTGATTTGTTATGAATGTTATTGTTGTTATGGCACTAAATACATAGACAGGAATTAATTATAATCATGGAGTTTCATATAAAAGTGCAGTTACAAAATATCATTATCAATTTATCCCATGTAACGATGTGTTTGGAAATCAGCTTGTCAGCACTTGACCTTCCCAATATGGCCGCAGATGAGGTAAGTGACTAAAAGAACTTTTTTTTTTATAGATCTATTATTTCTGCTATGAAGTTTAGAGTTTTCAACTTTTAATTTTTCTTGTGGGAGGAGGGTTCAGTTGACCTCCAAAGCTTCAAGAAACTTTATGACGCAGCGCGGTGAACTTTGAACCCAGGAAGTGCTGCGATCAAACCGGAAGTTCTCGCTGGAAACTCAGGACATATTCGTGAAACCCCGCGTTCACCGACATAAACAAACCTGACGTCACAGCAGCACACGTGAGTGTGTCCGAGCTTTTCTGACGCCACTGCTATACAGCAAAAACCCCAGTTCCGCGTATCGATATCAGAAGTCAGGAACACGGACCTACAAACGTGGATGTGTTATGATTAACGTCTGCTAACACATCCATGAACCAGCAGGTGTGGCAGTAGATTACAGAAGTATTACTGTGTAACAGCAGCAAAGGGCTGCATCCCAAAATAGAAAAAAAACTTCAATAAAAACAAATATAAAAGAGTAAATACGCAATTTGAAGTCAGTGTGATTGAAAAAAAAAACGTATACAGACAGATTAATACTTATTTTTATGTATATTCTAAATGTACCTGAGTGAATTATCGCACACAACATACTGGTAACAATGTGTTCTACTTTTTCATTTTGTAGGATTCGAAATTGTCATAATTATAATAGAGTAATGTTATGTAACAAATTGCAATAAAAATGATGTATATTTTTGAATACCGGGTCTGTCTTCTCTACTGTTGGAGTGGGGTGGCCCCTCCCACTGTTTTCCTGATCCTGTGTAGGACTCCTCAGAGGTCAGAGGTCAGACGTCAGAGGTCAGATGTCGGGCGGATGAGCCACCTGAAAGATGCTCCCTCTCATCTTCCAGCTATCAGGGTTCGTTTGGTTCCTCCTCACATCTACAGACATGTGCTTCTCTCAGTAATATTGATTTTGTTTATATTTTTGTTACATACATTTACTTTACTTAAATTATTTGTCTGGACTTGAGCTACTTCATTATGTGATGAAAGGATTCTTCTCGCAACTTATTACTCTATAAAATAACATTGTGGACAGCCAATAATCACTGTTATCAAACCTTATTATTAATACAATATTAACCAAAGTTGTGAACTGGAAACCAGAATGTTTCTCTGAGTTTGGCAATATATTCAGTTTGTAATTTTTCATTTGTTATTTTTATTACAATAAATATCAGATACTTTAAGACTTTTACAAAAGAACTATTCTAATAGGAAACGATAAGATACCTGTACTTCTAAACCACTGGATATATGGACATTTTCATTCATAACAGCTGCAGGATGAAAACGTGAATGACTAAGTTGGTCCATTTAGAATATTTGAACTCACAGTTTCTGCAAATGTCACGTCTGAATGAGTCTGTAAAAAGTCTTCTTTGCGTGACTATTTCACTAACCCAAAACTAACCATTGAGTTGGCACAGATTCCTTGTACTGAAAGGGATTTTGATGCTTAATGTGTGTCTCCACCTGCTGGTTCAGTGTGTTCAGCTGTAGTTTTCTAGATCAGTTGTTTGTTCCTTTATGTTGTGCATAAAATTAAAATCAAACATTGACTTACAGAATCTGTAAGCTGGTGCTTCAATTAAACTTAATTCATCGCATTCTCAAACTTGGATCATAATATAAGCAGCAAATGATGATGTTTCAGTTCCTCCCCGCACTCCCTGACCTGTGACCACAGAAAGAGGAAGACGCAGCCATGACTGTGGCAGTGTTTTCAGCCGCATTTCAGCACTGACAGTTTCTGTAGTCTCACCACCTTCCTCCTCAGTCTGTCGTCATGGCCCCTTCAGTGGTCCTGCTGCTCCTCGGTTTGCTGAGCCGCTCCACATCGCTGCCTCCGCCACGAACATCCTTCACCTTCGGTAGGCACAAACAACAGATTTCTAATTATTATCAATCAGTGGGTAACACTTCCTCTGGTTAGGTTACATGTGTGCTACCAGAGGATTATGGAGGGAATGAAACATAAATATTCATGAAAGTATGATGCGTAATATTTGTCCACCTGCCCCAAACCAATAACTGCAGCATTTTCACCAACTGTCTCTGTACAGTTTAAGGTTCCATATCTGCACTTTTTGGGGGTTTATTTGAATGAATATCAGATGATTAGAATCATACATTTGTGTGTAAGTGAGAAAGTGATGCACTGTTCATGTGTGATTGAATAGACAGACGTTTATTAAGGATGTCACAAATTTCTAGTTAAAATCGATCAAAATGAGTTTGACTTTGACCTTTTTTTTTTTTTTTAATAATTACATTTTTTTTTTAATTTGTATATTACACATTACAGGGGGTGGCACGGTGGAACAGTGGGCACGTCAAAAAAACTGCGATTTCTGGCAACGCGATCATCAAAACTGTGTTTTTTTTTGCTTTATTCCTATCCGAAATTTTGTTTTCGTCAGCTATTTTACATGCTTTATAAAATATTTTTATTTATTAGTTTTTTGTAATTGTTGACACAACCTACACAGCAGAGTCGGACATCACAATACAACAACCGGTGCTAAGGTTAACGTCAGTAAACTAATTTCTAGCATTAAGCTAACAATGATATTTACATGTAACTGCTGACGGTATTTTTTAAATAAACTTTTTGAAATATTTCTCTGAGAAGAGAAAAAGACCCCTGATGAGGTTAGTAGAGTTACCCCCACTGCTGAAAAAAAATCCCAAAGGAAACAAACAACATGTTTCTTGTTGATTAATAGAACTATGTTTGAAATACATTTTGATTGATTTCTTTCTTGCATGTGTTGTTGTAATGGTATGATGTAAGTTTCTGTGATGCTTGTAAATGTGGAGTAATGGAACTTGATTTGAAAAAAATCGTAGATGGAATCAAAAATGTTGCAATATCTGCCACAAAAGTTGTAATTCGTTTTTTTTTTCTTAAATTTTTGGGTAGTGCTGTTACCTCACAGCAAGAAGGTTGCTGGTTCAAGTCCTTGAGCTGGGACCTTTCTGTGTGCAGTTTTCCCTGTGTCTGCGTGGGTTCTCTCCAGGTTCTCTGGCTTCCTGTCACAAAACGTGCAAAAGCACGCTGAGGTTTATTGGGGACTTTAAATTGTTCATAATTACCAGTGTGTGAGTGAATGGTGTGTGTTCTGTGGTGTGTCCCTGCCTCTGGCCCGCGGTACGCTGGGATTGGCTCCTGTGACCCAAGTGAAGAATAAGTGGGAATAGAAAATGGATGAATAAGTATAATTGATCCAATCAATCTTCATTTATCGCAGAAAGAAAAAATGACCGTTGACCCATTTTTTGGTCATACGTTTGTATGATGAATAGTTTCACTCTTCACCAACCCACACACACACACTCTCACTGTCTAACCCTCTCTCACACACACACTTTAGATTCTGCCTTAAAAGCTGCAGTTTTTGTCTGATGCTCATCGATTTCATACATTTTCACTTAAAATGTTATGTTGCAATGATTAGTCGATTAATCCTTAAGTTGCCAACTAATACATTAATTGTCAACTATTTTGATAATCAATTAATACAATTTCCAAATTCTCTGCTTCTAGTTCCTCAAATCTTATTATTTTCTGGTATATTAAGTATTCTATAATTGCAAACTGATGATCTTTGGGTTGTGGAGAGTTGGCATCTTCAGCTTTGGGAAACAGTGATCGGCATTTACATTGCTTATGAACCAAATAAATGAATATTTGAATTATTATTCACTTCATTTACTATTAGAATATTCGTTAGTTGCAGCTATAATGAACATTTTTGCTTTAGCCGAGAAAAGGCGGTTTTGTCATTGTCTTAATATGAAATTGAAGTAATTTTGGTTTAATCCTTGAAGGTTAAATTTCTACAGATTAGCAGGATATGTTCAGCTGTTCATCATCTGCAGCTCAAATAAAATAAAAAACAATAATGGCTCAATGCAGCTAGCTTGTGTAACCGTGTGTAATGTTCCTCAGACACATGATCTCTGGTGTAATATCTCCTTCCTCTGATGCAAATTCTGAACCAGTTTAACAGAGAAGTCCGAGAGACAGAATCATTTGTCCAGACAATTGAATAGGTCGTCAGGTTCAGTCGTATCGAATGCAGCACTCAGGTCTGCGAGGATAAGAAGTGAGACCATTTTTTTTATCAGAGTTTCTGCTTAAAGAGTAGTTTCATTGCTGTGATATTTTATCAGACTCAGAAAGACGCAGTAACTGATGCTTTACATAACAACACCTGTTTAGCACTTTCTTATTTTAAGAGTCAGTGTCGTCAATCTCACGTCACAACTGTCCTGATTATGAGACTATGAGTCACGTTCTTCACATTTATACTTTTTACATTCAGCTAATAAAGAATTCTCCTTAAGGTTGAGATTTCTTTTCCAAAAGAGAGTTTTGGAAATTGGAAGTAATTTTCTGGAAATTTACTTTAAATATGTTTGATAGATTTTTTTTTAACTTCCTAAATACTAATTAAACCACTGGAGCCCAACATAAACTAAAAAGAGAATGTCTAGAATTGCTCAATATGATGTTATTATACGCCATTAAATAACTTAAATTACACATATAACATGCATGAATTATTTTATGATGATTTCACACTTCCGTCAAGGCTGCGTATATTTTCTTTTTTATAACTTCTTTAGTTGAGCACAGAAAACGTTTCTGTATCTGACTCTGAACCACATCCTGTACCCACGTTTTTCTTCACACACACACAGGAAGTTGTTCTGTCATATATGAGCCCGGCGAAGACAGAAAAAAACATTTAAATCTCCACCACACGGCTGTAACCAAACCAGCGCTGTGTACTGCTGCCTAATGTTAAAATAAACACGCTAAGAACATGTATAGCCACAAGGCTTTTATATTTATATCATCAGCTCAGTCTGTCTGGACTTTTTTTTTCTTTTTTTTTTAAAAAGGACCTTACTGATGTTGAATCTTTACTAAGCCACAAAAACGCAGACTTCACACACAGTAAAATTAAGAAACAGCCAGTGAATCAGTCGGCAAGATTTATAGAGGCCAAAAGTATTTGTAATTGAAACTCACTTAAAGTTGTTCATGCAGTTTAGACTGATGAGATAGAGATTTAAAAAATATCACATTTCCCTGTTGTGTGGCAGACACAGAGTCTCATTGAACAAGCTCCTCTTCCATCATTCTGTTATTGACATATGGATCATTTCTGTCTATACATTGATTAATAACAGGGCTGATTCTGACTAATGGTTCAAACTAATCAATAACCAATAATCAATAAAACCAAACTGTGTTTGTGATCAGACTCTGCAGAACGACGGCTGATCCACTTCAGCCTCCCCGGCGTCTACAACAGCACCACGCTGCTGCTTAGCGAGGACAGCTCCACGCTGTACGTGGGCGCACAGAACGCTGTGCTCTCATTGGACGTCAGTCAGAGTGATGTCATCACGCTGAAGAAGAAGGTGACCCACTTTTACTTGATTACTGTCCTAATTTATTATCATTGAGAAAACAAAAAAAATTAAGATTACTTTACTTACTGAAGCAAAAAGAGTTTGGATGCCCCACAGTCCAAGTTTTTAATGTTAAAAATAGTATAATCTAAATATAGAATATAAGATTTAATGCTAATTATATTTACCTATAAAATACATTTGAATTTATACTCTGTACAAATGGATTTTATTAATTTGTGCCTTTGAATCTCTGTTTTGTGTCTCCTTCTGATCACGTGTCGTGTAGTTGGAGTGGAGTCCATCTGATGAAGAAATAAAAAGCTGTAGCGATAAAGGGAAGAATGCAACGGTAACCATGGAGACACCTCCATCCTCATTTCAGAATAATGATGTGTCATTTTTAAAAAGGAAATGTCTCTGGTTCGAGCTTCTCAAACCTAATAATTTTCTGGTTTCTTTAGTCATTTTTTGGGATTTTTTTGAGTTGTAGACTGTTGGAATGGACAAAAAGAAGAGATTTTAGTTTGAGTCTTCAGCTTTGGTAAACAATAATTGACATTTATGACATTACCCAAACAACTAATGGATGAATCACTTTAATAATCGTTAGTTGCAGCCCTAAAGGAGAAATTTAGTTCTGACAACTCAAAACAGAAGAAGCTGCATAAAACATCATAAAACAGATTTGCCTCGTTGTCTACAGGTCGACTGTCCCAACTTCGTTCGTGTGTTGCAGCAGATAAACTCCACCCACCTCTACGCCTGCGGCAGCTATGCCTACGCCCCCCATGATGCCTACATCGTGAGTCCACACAGGAACGAGCTCACGTGTCCTTCAGTCCAGACTCTCTGTCGCACAGATCAGATTCCGTACGCTTTCTTTAAGATGTCTTGTCCCCTCACAGGACACTGAAACCTTTTCCCTGGTCCAACATGATGGTCCTAAAAACCACTGCCCGTTCAACCCCTTCCACAGAAACACTGCCATCTTCGTTGGTGAGTCACACTGAGCCTGACCGCTTCCTGCTGTGCAACAAAAGGAACACAGACTCGAAACAACGTTGGTTTCATCTAATTTAGAGACATGAAGACATGTCTGGCCCTGCAGCTTGTTGAACTAGCCTCTAGAGGATAATCTGACCAATTGTACTAAATAAAGGGTATATTCACCTTTTGTTTGGTTGATATCTTGTTCATGCAGTAAGTTGCTAACATAAACACATTTTCCGTCTATTGAAACCACCAGCTGTTCTGTTTTCACATGTTCACAGATGGTGAACTGTTCACGACCGCAGACTTCAGAGGTGTCAAACCAAAGATTTCTTGTAATTTCAGCAGAGGTGGCATGCCCTCCTTCAGCATGCCCCCTCCATTTATATTCATTCTAATCAGCAAAAAATATTTACAAAAGGTTAAAAAAAAACACCTATTGATTTGTTGATTCCTGTCTGCAGAGAGTGAGGCTTAAAAGGATTCAGTAATGCTGTAACAGGACCCGACTGTTCTTGTTCTAACTTTGTCTTTTGAGAGAAGGGAGGAAATTATAAAAGGAGACTGGTTGGCTGTGAGAGGTTCTTTCTGTTTCTGCTTTTTTGGTCAGAACTTTTTATATATACTTTTAGGATTAAATAAGAAATAGAGAAACGTGTATAGGACTTACAGGTCACTCACTTTCAGAGTATGTAAATGTACACACATACAGGAATCCACATCAATGAAAATGGAAAAAAAAACAAGAAACTGGACCATTATTATAAAGACATACACTCATTCAATTTGAAAGCACCTGTAACTCGAGAAAAGTGATGCCATCTTCAAGCAGCCTGCTGCACTTTGTGCAACATCTGTTTCCTCTTTCAACCAGAAAACAATAGCACATATTAAAGAGGAAGATGATCTTGTACCAACGTGACAAATCTTCACACTTTTCTGTGATATGGAAACTCTGTCTGTACTGAGCCTGCTGTCGTCTCAGTCAGCACATCTACAGGCAGAGCTGAATCAAACTAGGGTCAAAAGTCCATTTTTTGCATCTAGTTGGATTTCTGTCCAGATTTCAATCCGACTAGGGCATGACATGTATTTCAAAAATCCAATGACTACAGTCAGATGAGCGTAATAATTTAATTTTCTGGAATGTCCTGTAAATGCACAGTGTGTGTTTGTCACACCCTAACCCTAACCACTGACAGATAACTTTTTGCTTATTACTTCTTAGGAAAACAAGATTATTTTACAAATAGTGTCTATGAAAGGTCTGAGAACCGAAACGTTGTTGTACTAAATATTTTCTGTTTTGCTGGTGATTTTTTGTATTGGCTACACACCTGTCTATTATCTTAATGTGCACAACTTTTCTACTTAAGAAAACAAGAATAAAATGACCAATTGTACTAAATACAAGGTATTTTCACCTGTTAATACCTTTTTTTTTATAAGTATTTTGTTTGGTCGGTATCTTGTTCATGCAGCACGTTACTAAAATGGACACTAGCTTTCTCACGTCTATTAAAGACCATGAGATGTTCTGCTTTGACATGTTCACAGATGGCGAACTGTTCACCGCCACGACCACAGACTTCAGAGGCGTCAAACCAAAGATTTCACGTCACTTCAGCGGAGGCGGCCGCCCAGACGTCAGCCAGGACACTTCTGTCAGTTTACTGGATGGTGAGCTGCTACTCAACCGAAAGACGATTAATTATATCTTCTCTCAGTGATCTGCTACGTCAGTGCGAGAATTAGAAAATTCCAGATGCTCCGATTGGCCAGAATCCTGCCAACACAGTAGTCAACCAATCAGAGCTGGAGTTGCTGCAATTGATTTTTTAGGATTAGATTTTTGGAACAATGCCAAAATTAAAAACACATGCTATCAACTACTTTTATATTCTAGATGAATGAAATGTATTATTGTCTTTTGGTTACAGCATTTGACATTTTGTGTCATGATTTTTTCAATATCAGAGAATGTACATTTTCAGAGACCTGGGTATGCTTCCTAAA
Source organism: Eupleurogrammus muticus (assembly GCA_036785175.1). Classification (NCBI taxonomy): domain Eukaryota; kingdom Metazoa; phylum Chordata; class Actinopteri; order Scombriformes; family Trichiuridae; genus Eupleurogrammus; species Eupleurogrammus muticus. The sequence continues at coordinate 592,640 of JAYKQN010000026.1, forward strand.
ACTGTGTTTTAAAGTTTTTGACTTTCTCATCTTGCCAACCATGAATTTTCACTTACCCCTTCACCCTGACACTTTCTTAGTAAGTTGATCAATAACCGTCAAGAAGTGGCCTCTTGCATCACATGTCCATAATTTAGAAACTGATCAGCAAAAAAACTGTATAGTTGGAGTACAATTTGCTCTCGAATCCTCTTTCTCTACATTCAGCTTCTGTACCCTCACTTCCCTCTGTCATCATCACTTCCCGTATTTTCAGAGCCGACCTTTGTCAGCTCTGTGCTGGATCCGGCAGAGAGCAAACTCTACTTCTTCTTCAGTGAAGTTGGGAATGAATTCAGCTTCATAGACGACCTGCGGATCGCCCGCGTGGCCCAAGTCTGCAAGGTGACGGAAAACACAGTGACTGCATCACGCAAACTATTCTGATTGAGTAAATGACCAGGACAGGAAAATGAAATGACAGCGATGTGGACTCAAGTTTTAAATCTGATAAACTTAACTTGTGACCCCAGTTTAATGCCGACTACAGAAAACAGACACTGAACGGAGAGATTCTTCTGTTCTGTTCGTCTGTGCTCTACAGGACGATGTTGGAGGGAAGCGGACCCTGCAGAGGAAGTGGACGTCCTTTGCCAAAGCTCCGCTGCTCTGTCAGTCTCATAAACAGCTTCCTTTCAACCTTCTCCAGGACGTATTTACAGTCCAGCCGCCAGAGGCCAGCGTCACCACAGACACCCTGTTCTACGGCGTCTTCACCTCCCAGTGGTAGGAAGACGAGAATAATAGTTAATTTGGATTTTACCTTGTAGGCTTTACTGAAAAGTGTTCCAAAGGAAACTTTATTGCTCTTTTTAAGAATAATGTCAGTGTGTTCTGTCATGTTGCTCAGGTCTTTGGGTCCAGAATCGGCAGTGTGTGTCTTTAAGCTGCAGGACTTCAGGACGGTTTTCACCGGGAGCTACAGGAGCCTCGACATGCAGACGCACCAGTGGAGTCCGCTGCAGGGTGACCACTCCTACCTGGGGAAGGTGGGAAGACTTATTATTAATGAACTTTAAATTCATATCAAAGCTGCATTAGTATTTTCGGCTTTGTAATCTGTTTAGTTCTTTCTAACTTCAATTTTCCAGCTCTTGCAAATCATATTTAATTATTTTTTAATGTTAATGTACATATACATACCATACATGAAATATATTACAGCTGTTTGCTGTTTTTCTGACTCATTTCCACTCCACTGAGTTTAATTACTCCCATCTTCTGCTCGCAGTGTGGACTTGATAGCGATTCAGATTTTAGATTAGCAGAGGTGAAGAGGAATTTCCTGACCAGCAGCGGCGTGAAACCTGTCGGAGATGGTCCGATCCTTGTTTCCTCACAGCAGAGCTACAGTCGCGTGGCTGTGATGAGGACGAAAGCGGCCGATGGCAAAGACTACACCATCCTGTTCCTCCTTACAGGTGTGATGTCCACTGATGTCAGGACTGAAGATGATATCACAAACTTTAACCCTGAGAGAGCCTTCCTACAAATAACAGCAATGTTTGGATTTCAAATTGCTCATAATCTCTTTTGCCTGATGCTCAGAGTCCGGATTCCTCCACAAGGTGGTTTTGTTTGAACTGGGTGCACAGGTCATTGAGGAGATCCAGGTTTTCAGACAACCTCAACTGGTCAAAAGCATCCTCCTCTCCTCCTCCAAGGTGAAACTTTTACAAAAAAATATAAACAACTTTTCTTCTAGGATAGGGTCATATACTGAGGTAAATTATAGAGATAATATAAAAGCAGACCAATTGAATCTGACTTATCTAGCTTTCAGATAACCAATTTATGTATAATATCAGGTCAAGTTGGGTAAAAATTCTAAATGTTCTGAGTTTTACGGTTTACAGCTCAGTGTTTTCTGGTGTTGTAGGGAGTTCTTTTCGTGGGGACATCTGAGGGCGTGACGGCAGTCCCCGTGGCCAAATGCTCCGTCTACAGAAGCTGCACTCAGTGCCTCCTGGCCAGAGATCCTCTCTGTGGATGGAGCCGCACCAGGAGGGTGTGCACCGGTCTGGATAGCAGTTCTGACAAAGTGTGAGTGACAGTGTGAAAAACCTGGATTTCAGCTTGTTTACACTCACAGGAACATGTCATACTCACAGATTCATCCCAGGCTCACATCACGATTCAGTTCATTTATCTTTCATTGGGTGACATGCAGCTTTAGTTTTAATGTGGGACTAGATAAATAGCATAAATGTAGTTCATCTGATAAGTCAGTGTGTGTTTATCACAATAGGCTGGCAACCTGTCGAGGGTGTAAGTCTTGTCTCACCTGAAATGGGCTGACATTGACTCATTTTGGTGTTTTTGGTTTTGCTCCTCAGGGCTCAAGTCCTGGAGAATGGGAACGTCACTGAGGAATGTAAAGGACAAACTGTGGCCAGTGTGGACAAGGGTAACATCTTTATTTAAAGATAATAAACCTGCTGACAGATGTGAAGAGTTTACAGGATGTCATTGATCATCTCCACCATATCTAGGACTGAATATGAAAACCTGATCTTGCACATTTTGAAATCACTCTGAGAGTTGCAGGGTGTTCCCTCATAGACATATCTATGTATGTCCATATTCTGACAGATGATAAACTGAAACATTTTCATTGTTTGGTGCAAAAATAGGAACTTGATATTGTGAAATTTGCATTAGACTCAATATGCATGTGATATATGCAGAAATTTGCTGTGCAGATATTCCATAAATCCATGCCACATTTTCATTTCACGCTGGTGTGAAGCAGCTTTCACCTGCATTGATCTAAACTTTTTTTTGTGTTTTACAGACCTCAAACTTCATTTGAATAAAGCTGTAAGGCTTGATTGTCAGAAACCTTCTACTCTGGCGACCCTCACCTGGCATTCCCCTCGATTCAGAACCCTGCCAAAGGAGCTCTTTTTCCAGTCAGATGACGGCAGCCTCAACTTCCACGCAAACGTTGACACCTTTGGAACCTACCGCTGTGTGGCAGAGGAAGGCGGATACAAGGAAGTAGTTGCAAGCTTTAATGTCCAACAGATTATGTCTCCACGTTCAAAAGAACCCCCAGCATATGTCAACCGTGAGCATGACACCCCAGAAGAGCCTGATGAGAGCATAATAACCGAGGAACCAATGACCACTATAAAACCACCTTCAGGAGACCCAGAGGAGATCCTGGACGAGAACAAAGATGAGAAAAAAGTTGATGAATCCATTATCACTGAAGACAAAGTGGGAAAAAACATGGAAGAGCCTGAAATCAGAAATCAGTCCGGAAGCAACTCTCATTCCTGGAAGGAGCCAATGGGGAATCCCAAAGATAAGACGTACTACAGTGAACTGATTGTCGTTTCCTTCATGCTGGTGACCTGCATTCTCATCCTGATTCTCGCTGGGCTCACCCTGTGGCGTCAACGGAAGACAACCCTGAAACAGGAAAGCGGCAAGGGGGATAAATCTATGCAGAACTGTACAGAGTATAATGGACCCACGTTGAAGGTGGAGCAATAATTCTGGTAACAGAAAAATTCAAAGCTTCAAAGCCTCAATTGTTGCCATGGTAATCGATCATGAAGTCTGTGATCCTTTTTTTTTAAATAGCGTGCATGCACATGTACATAGATGAAGAAGTGGAATGTCTGAAACAATTTTAGGTTCACCTAAGTAGTTGAAAAGCGTATACATATTGACAAGTGTGTACACCTGTTAATCTTTCTCTTTCTTTGGGTTTGAGCCAAAATGACAGAATTGTGTTTATAAAAAAAAGAAAGAGGTGCCTTTTTCTAACTCAGAAACATACACTGTCCCCACCCATCACTCTGTTCCATCTGGAACTTTACACAAACACATGTAACCTATTTGTCCAGATTCACATCACAAATCAGAACTTGTAGAACTGCTTTTACTCAAGTCAATATTGTGTTTTATGCTTTTTTTCTTTTATGTTTAATATAAAATCACTGAGAATATTTTTAAAAGCGCGACACAAATAAAATGTATTTTTCTTCAATGTCAGTTTCATCTTTACAGACATGACATTTTATACACAGGCTGTCTAGCCCATTACCCAAAGCACAGCATGAAAAATGTGTACTTTGGTAATACAGATCTTTATTTTATTTTTTTGAAATAAAAATTAAAAAAAACTAAAAATATATTAAATAATAACACATTACATTAAGAAATAATCAAAATGAACAGAAACAATCCAATAAAAATTAGGAATTATCAGTCTGTTGTCCATATAGTAACCATGAAAAATGGTGTGTACATTCAACACACAAACGTGGATTTGTCTAGGTGACATTATATTGACAAAAGCAAGTGTGTGGTAATACTTAGAGTAGACTGCCCTGAAATCCAGAATTTCATCTCTGCAATTCAGAGTCCGTGAACTACTTTTCCATCATTCAGATGGTGTGAGGCCAGGACATTACCAGCCAGATCTAAAGCATTGATATTTATTTGTACTATCTCGTACAACAGTGAACCTGGCTGGTTTAGTTGCCACAGGATAAAGAGACGAAAGGGAAACAGCTAAAGAACAGCGCTGGACGTCCCACGGGCAAAGAAAGACGCTCCTTTATCATGGACCTTGTACTGAAAGAGTTTCTTCTGTGTGTGCTGGCCGTCAGCTTGTCTCCTCCTCCAACATACTTCAACCTGAAAACCAAGAATACTGTAGGTGAGAATATATTCTGAATGAATAATCAAGTATTATGCATTATGTGTCCCGCTGACTCTTTGCAAAATACTACATATACAGTTTAAGACACTATAGAGGATCTAAGTACTATACATGAAATGATATATGGTAGGTGGTTAAGGAGGAGAGACAACTAATCATTTACCAATATTTTATTTGTGCCATGAATCAGAATGATGTTTATCTATAGGGATAAAAACAGGTTAATACTTCCCTATGAAAACTCCAAACATTAATAACTTTGTCGTAGAGACCTATGTGAACACACAGACACACACCTGCCCGTGGATGTCCCTGCAGTAGCCAGTGGGGAGACCCCGTACTTGCAGAGTGAGGCTGCACTGGTGGATCAGGCCCTTCAGGAGCTGCTCTGGGCCTTCATCATTGCCGTCATCCTCGTCCTCTTCCCCATCGCAGCGCACCAGCATCACCACATTCCCCTGCAGGCACAGTCACCGTCCAGGCAAAAGTGAGTTTATGAGTTTTATACTGTTGAACAAACGTTTTCCTTTGAGTTTCAGCAGTGTGAATTACTGACAGGTATTTATACGTGTTATATGATTGTGATGGCCTCATCTTTGGCCACACAATGAGCTGAATGCTGGTGACCCTTTTTGAATATAGTATTTATCTTAATTTAGTTTAGATTATTACAAATACATATTAACAATAACCCTGCAACTCTAATAAGGAGTAGGTATAGAAAATGACTGACTTATATATTACAAATAACAATATACATGTTTTTTATTTAGTATATGCAAAAAAGGACCCGCCCTAAAAGACCCTAAAAGGAGGATGAGGCCAACTGGGCCTTGTAAAAATATGTTTATGTACATTTTCATTTTCCCTGTTAAACTCATATTCATTTTCTTTTGAGTTTATTATATTCTGAGGTATATAGTTGACCTCTGTTATAGGCATAGCAATGTCTTGAGCAAAAACAAATTTCTGGGGGACCGACATTCATTCATCAAAATCAACAGCCAGCCTCCGACCTGCTGCAGGGAGCCGACAGTGGCCTGGCAGTAGTGGCTGAAGTCCAGCAGGGCCCCGACACTCAGCCCCAGACTCAGCAGCACACTGAGGTCGTCCACCAGCAGCACCGGGGGGCCCCACTCTTCTTCACCATCACCCACGCTGCCACAGCTGCTCACACTGGAGCGGACGAACTCAAACAGACTCTGGAGACCAACAGCAGGATCCCTGAAGGAAGAGAAGATGATGATGAGATAGGATAGGAGAAGGTGGCAAACAGCGCAGTTTGATTTATTACAGAAACCCCATGCAGATTTAAAAGTCTAACAATCTGTTATTTTATATTAATTGTAAACTTGCACAAATAAAACTACAATAATGTGCGAATATAACAATGTTGGATTAGTAATCTAGACGACTGATGACTATAACTAAGGTAAAAAGGTGAAAAACATCACGTAACATTATGAATAATTTGCTTGTACCTGAGGAAGTTCATGGCTTCAAATCCTGTATTGGCTTCTTGCGTATTTAAAATAGACAGTGACTCCTTCAGTCCCTCTAGAAACACTAGTTGACCCTTCTCCTTGGCCTGTGATAGACTTACACCCTGAAACCATATCAGATATACAAAGAGATTTATCATTATTATTCAGTAATTAATATCCAATAACAATCAATGGTATAATGAATGAAACAGTTTGAACACAATTTGAATGAATGCTGTAATCAGTAAATGATTTAAATATAAGCATAAGATTTTATTTCTCTTCATTCTGAGTTCAGCTCTTATAGTTTCATACAATTCAGATCCAGTTTTTTTGTTGCTCTTCCTCTTTTTTTCTGTCCGGTTTCTTATAAATGAGAGTTTCAGTATGAGTATGTATCGTTATATTTGTCGGATTACTATTGAACCGGTGGCTCTATGGTAGCTGTGTTTTAAAGAAGTTCACGTCAGCTTCTGAGAAATTTGATCAGAAAATGACTCATCCACTACACCCACTACTGCTCAACATCCTCCTCATGCCATTGTAGTTGGTTTTTTTTTACAGAAATAATTCCATAGACACAAAATCACAAAATACCATATATATATATATATATATATATATATATATATATATGTAGAATGATGCTTCATCACAACAGAAACTCACCAGTCTCTGGCTGACTGCGCTGTAGTGACTGAAGGACTGAACCAGGCCCAGAAAACACACTTTGCAGCGTGCTATAATAAAACGGAGAACAGTGGAGTTTGGTTAAGCATCCTTACTCGGTAAAAAGTTTTAATCAAGGAATGTTAGTAACAGTGATTAATTAATATTAAATAACTGAGCAAGAAGCAAACCTCACGTTGAATAATAATCTATCAATAATTTGAATTATTTAATTCGTTTATACCTCAATTAACATGTAAACCCTTAACAAATGATAAGAATAGAAATGTATTGACTTACTTAATAGGTGATTATTATCTAGATAAAAACACAATATGTTTAACCACATCAGACACAGTTAAAGTTATTCTACATCAACTCCTTTTCATAGCTAAACTAACTAATAAACATATACATACATTTACAAAATACAGCATGCAACCTAATTCAGCAAATGCACTTTCTGTATTGCTACAGTCAAATCTCTCTACTGTTGTGTTTGTTTATCGTTAATCAACAACATCACTATTTCAATCAATGTGCCCTTATTGATTATTGAAACTAATGTAACTGTGACCCTTTAATTAATGACAGCAGGTGTTACAGCTCACCTCTCAGGTAAAAAGATAGGAAGTGGTGGATGAGGAAAGAGGCATCACTCTGTCTGTCAGAAACCAAGATGAATTCTCCCTGTGTGGACAAGATGAGGTGAGACAGTGTGTTATACATTTATAAAGTAATGTGTTACAGTGCATATCGCAATGCCGGATGAATTTAAAGTATAAAATCACCTGTGAGAAGTTTTCGGGAGTGGTGTTCAGGATGCTGTTGAGCTCTGTGTACATGGCTAACCTTATTAGCTAGCTAGCCTGTAAATAACACACGTCTAGTAATTTGCAGGTGAACTGTAGTAACGTCACAGAAAATGTGTTTCTAGGAGGAGTTAGTCTGAGCGTTTGTCTTTTAAACTTATGGGTTAAATAGTAAACAAACAAACAAATAGTAGTTTGACAGCTATTCTCTCTGCGAGCAGCGTCGCTAACGTCAAGAAGCGTGCTACAAAAGAGGCGTTAACACCAGACAAGAGGTCTCACTCTGCACCGATTTATCTTGTAGCGTAAAAATGCTTTTTGACCAGCACTCAGGATTCAGGACTATTTGTCAGTATTGTAGTAATCCGTTTATAATCATAAATTTTCCTTGAGTCTTTTTTTTTTATCTATGAAAGAATAGTTTTCGCGTTGATTGAGGCATCTGCTTGTTATAGACGATCTTTGTCGGCACATGGCGACTTCTTTGCTGTGTTTCTGTCAACGTTGCTTTGCAGAGACAGCCCCCTGCTGACAGGACCTTGTTAAATAAAGGTTATAATAATAATACATGGATATAAAATACTCAGTGGTGTATGTACCTGAAATACACACCTAAGTAAAAATATAGATTTTGGTAGAAGCAAAAGTCACATATTAAAATATGTCAGACAGTGCTTTTAGTTGAACATTTTGACATTTGGTATTTTTTTTATTAATATTATTGCCATTAATGTGTCATCTATTTTACACTAATGATTCATGCAGATCAGCAGAGCAAAACACAAATTAAACTGGGAGATAAAAGATCAGCATTTTGTTTTAGAAACAGCAGATGGCAGTATGACTCTTAAACAATTCAGTATGACAGCCATCAAAGCTATAAATGCAATGAATCCACATTTCAAGCTTTAGTCATGTTTCATATTGCCTGATTACTAACACTATACTGTTAATGTTCTCAGACAGAGGAGATCATCCCTGAGCAACTCCTGTTGGAATAATTACACCAAACTAAATCTCATTCTATTATAGCAAACTCAAGTGTAAATTTATCATGGAAATATAGTTTATTCAATATAATTTTGACAGATGTGCAATGTTTTGTTTGTTGATTTGTCTCTAATATACTGTCATCCAAAAATAAGACAATAAAGGTGCATTCATTCATTCATTCATTTTTTTGCCAGTTGGAGGCAGTGGAACAAGCTGTTAACACAACATTTACACACCTAGCAGACATCTGGAAACATCAGCATTAATTTGGTGTTGTGTTTGTGTCCACATTCCTTTAAATGTATGTATCTTTTTTAATATCTTTTCCAACTCTGTCCATATTGCCTCATAATCTGAACAAATTACATAACCAGCAACATAGAAATTAGGGCAAGATATAAGGATGCCTTAAAAGGTTATCGAGTTCAAGTTCTGAACTGGTAATGAGTCATCAAACCTGAGACTAAATTTCTGCAACTTCAAGAAAAAAACTCTTCCATTAAGGATCAATAAAGTATCACACACAGTAAATAATACACATTTTCAGACAGACGTTAGGATTTCACTGCTGAGACAGCGGCGACTGAGTCGAATGTACCAGGATCAGGCTACAGCCACTGCGTCAAATGAGAAGAGTAATATCGAACACAATATGTTTTCACCAGCTTGTTCTCTTGTTGGCACAAAAACTAAAATGTATAAATAAAAACTTATTTCAAGACTATCCATTAACCTAAAAGTCACACATGACCTACAGTACCTGTGTAGTCAAACAAACTTCTAACTTCCAATTGACATGTGAAACTATGGAAACAAACTCTGTAGATTGTGACTTACAGTTTCCCTGAATAAAAGATTCAGCTCTAAAGAAAATGATTCATGAACTGTGCATTCGCAGAAACACTTTGAAGATGATTTTAGAACAGAAGATCGTCTGTAATAGAATAAGGGTTGAGAGTCCATGGCCTTGACTGGTGAAGCTCGTTGATCATGGAAACAGGCAGAGGACATGCGTCGACGGGGCTGTGGGTAGAACAGAGGGGAGAAGGTGGGTACGTGTCGTCCGCCCAACGCAGGATTCGTTCCTTCGTTCTTCTGGGACTGTTCATGATGTGGACTCGGGGCTCATTGGTGACTTGAAGTTTGCCTTTGGGCACGTGGTAGAGGTAGACGTCGAAGTGAGCGAACGGACGTCCTGAAGGATTCAGCTGAGTCCGCTTGGTGTCAGTGAGGTGCAGCTCCAGGTCAATGGTCACCTTGTACAATGCAGGAATAAACAGGTTACTGATTATTTTCACAATTCTAATATATTGTATAGAAACCTGGGCAATAAAACAATTTTATATGCAGTATATTGTCAATATCCACATCAATAACACAAAAAACAATAGCTCAATGGGATATCAATAGTTTCACTGAAGGTTTGTGTAGAAAAATCAATCAATCGCTAAATTAAAGAGCCAGTCATTTAACAGGCAAACAAAACAAGTTCAATATAGAGTGGTCACACTCAGCCTTTTTCTCCTGATCGATATTATAAATAGATAAATAAAGGTAATCAGTAATCATCATTGCCAACTGATATGAAATATTTTATATCAATAAATGCTCTAGAAATATCACCTGCCTCTATATTTATGTATTAAGATATTATAAGGGAATTTAATATCACCCAGCCCCGTTTGTAAATATTGATCTGTATGACAGCTCACAGGTTCCCTTACTGTACATGGAGGCAGCACAAAGTCAATTTGACCATTATGATGTCTTTCATTCGCCTGCTCGTTTGTTTCCACTTTGGAGTCTATTTTTCCGTATTTAAAATAACCATCCAACATTAACGTATAGTTCAAGAGACGTATTTTTAAACTTCATAGATTTTGCCACAAAGGCCTTTAAAATCTGACTGGAAAACTTCAGAGTTGCACTACTGTCAGAAACCTTAACAACACTAAATGCATAGATGACATTTCTACACACACGTTTTGAATGAGATGTGATAACATCTAAGAGGAGTGATAAAAAAAATATTACAGGGACAGAAGAGTTTGCAACACAACAGGGCTAGACTTAATTTAGTCACAGGGCCTCATCATCGTCATCATCATCATTATCTGAAGGAAACAGTTGGGTCACATCATTCACTCAGTCGCCTGAACTTAAATCTCCTCTGTCTTACAGCCCTGCTGCCAGACTGGTAAAGTATCGCCACATTTCCATCAGAAAAGAAGCCAGTGGGTCCTGTTCTGATCAGCAGCATTCCTCAGAGCCTCATTAGTAAACTAGACTCTGCCAGAATGATTCATTTAGACTTGCCCCCCCCCCCACGTCCCTTCTTCTCTCCTCTTTCCTTTTGGTTTCAATCCCCTCCTTTCAGATGGCTTTGTAAGGCACACTGTGTGCTTGTGTGCGTGCATGCATGTAATTTGAAATCAAATGAATTCATGTGTGCACGCATTTGTGTCACTGTATGTTGTTTTGTGTATTTATAGGCCTGCATGTCAATTCAAACGTGTACTTTCACATGTGTGCATGTTTGCATTCATATGTATGATTTGTGTTGGCTTGTGCATGTTCATCTTCAGCATGGTGTGTGTGTGTGTGTGTGTGTGTGTGTGTGTGTGTGTGTGTGTGTGTGTGTGTGTGTGTGTGTGTGTGTGCATCAAATCCACCAATCCTAACGGCCCCTTCTGGATCCTTACACCATCATTCCACCACATTGTCAGCCAATCACAGGCTGCTGATGAATCCCGAGTCCCAGTAGGTTTACTCGGAACAGCAGAAAGGGAGAGAAAAAAAAAAGAAAGCAAATCTTGACACGCCTTCACCCTGTTCGCTTTCCATTTCTTTTCCTGCACCTCCTCTCATACCCTCAATACCATTCACACACACTTTATACCTCTGAGAGCACTATTTCCCCTGCTGTATGATTTCAGATAAAATAATGGTTTATATCATCATGGGAAGTGACGGTTTCAGGCACTTCTACACTGCCACTTGTACTCTACTAGAATATTTTCATTTTATCCTACTTGCTATTTCTACTTAACTAGATTTATCTGATATTTATAGTCAAGAGTTACTTTGCAAATTTTGATTGTAGGTACAGAACCTGATGAAAACATCTGATGGGATGTGTAAACCTCCCACCAACAGTCAACAAGACACAGACTACACATTGTAAAATGATTAATGGGACAATAAACAGGCTTAATTATAATTGCTGCTTCTTATAATATAAAATATTATATTATAACTAGAGAGTCTGACCTTTTCTGCCCTCTAAGAGTTACTCAAATAAAACAAACTGGGAGATTTACAGGAGAAAATCCATTGTTTGCTCATAATTTATAGATACTTTAAACCTGTGATGAATAAACTACTTAACAACACAGCATAAAATGTTGCTCACTGATTACTGTTCTATTCTGGTTATTGATAGCAACATTAAAATGTATTTTCTCTATTGATAATATCTAAATTCTTTGATTCTTTCTTAGTTGTTAATTTGTTGACTATATCTAAAATCACAAATCATAATATGAGGAAGACAATTTTGTGTGCGTGTGTGCGTGTGTGTGCGCGCCCGCAGCATGAGACGACTGTAAGTGACAGCTGGACAGCTGTGCATGAGGGGATTAGGGTCGCCTGAAGAGATCGTCCAGCATTCAACCTAATGTGCAGTTTTAATGCTCTAATATTCTGCAGTTTATTGCAAGATAAGAGTAAAGCTGCATAATAAGAGTCACTTAATCTGCCCCATCGATACTTTGTGTGTGTGTGTGTGTGTGTGTGTGTGTGTGTGTGTGTGTGTGTGTGTGTGTGTGTGTGTGTGTGTGTGTGTGTGTGTGTGTGTGTGTGTGTCTGTGTTTGTGTGTGTGTGTGTGTGTGTGTGTGTGTGTGTGTGAGCGAGGAGCCTGCAGGTCACTGGGTTTGGATGGCTTCAGCTCAGACTGTAGCATCAGAATCAGTTACCATGGAAACTGTGTCCTCTCTGTCTGAAGATGCATGAAATCGACGCCAACAGCAGCAGCAGATAAGTGTGAGTGAAAGAGAGGGATGTTCTGAAAACGCTTTAAAGGGTTGGTGGCTTTGGAAAACACACAGACACACACACACACAACTCTGACCTTTGAACTTTATATCTAATCCCTAGAAAGCAGATGTATATTTGCATGCAGAAACAAAACACACACATTGCATACATGTTATGCAATGTTTTTGGGTGGCTCAAGTGAATAAAATAGAGCTTTATGACTTTACATGTGTTGTGGTTAGTCGGTGTCTAGTAGCTCCATCCAAGTGAAAACATTTGGTAGCTACAGTGCACAGCGAGTGGTGGTACGTTATATCTGATGCTTCTGGCTGCAGCATTACTTTGTTTGGAGTAAGGAGAAGAACAAATAGTTTTTATAGCAGTAGCAAAAGCTTCACCTAACCGTTGTTAGGAACATTTTTATCCCTGTTTGTGCTCGCCAATGAGCTGCAGTCTGGCAAACAGTAGACTGGAGACGTATCTTCAGGTAAAGCGGCTTATTTAGTGTTACACGTCAGAGGTATTTTCCTGTTTCCACTGTGAGGTAAGTGTTTCTATCCTCTGATCGAATTCATCTTCTCAGGAGATATTCATGCTTGTGAAAGTGGAAAGCCGCTGCCTCCCCTCGGCCAAAAAACAAGACGGAACATTTAAGGAAAGAGACAAACAACGTTTGAACGCGTTAATGGCTTCAAACTGGTGAAACTCTCTGCTTTTTACGCTCATAAACAAGCACATAGAGGTTTTCTCTGCCAACGCATTACTCTCCGAGCAATGACAGCACCTCCCCCATCCTGTTTCACTTTCTCTGTTGGTAACGTAATGCCCACTTGTTGCCATGGCGTCCGCTGGTACTCCTGGCTTCACTTGTTTCAATTCAGATCCCTCCTTCAGTGTGTGTGTGTGTGTGTGTGTGTGTCATGTGCTATTGCATGTGCCAACTTCCACAAGTGTGTGTGCTTGTGTATGTGTGAGAGAGCGAGAGTCTGACAGGAATAAAAGAGGCCGATAATCACTGCTGCTGTTTTTGCTGCTCCCCGATCACCGTTTCTCATTCTGGAGAAAAAACTCTTTTCTTCCCACCTTCTGTGGGCTGAAATGCTCCCTTACACACACCCTCTTTATTTATTTGAAGAAAGAGAAGGGCACCCAGGCCTTCCCCCCACCCACCGCCCAGCAGCACCCCTCCACCCTGGGAAGGATCCACAACAATACGCCGTTTAACCCGTTGCTTTCTCAAAGATCCACAAGAGAAACCAGACAAAGGCCCGGCAGCATCTGAGGCTCATTCAGGGCTGTTTGTCACAAGGCTGAAAGTGTGTGAGTGTGTGTGTGTTTGTGTGTGTGTGCGCGAGCGCTGTAGTGTTTGTATCTGTGTGGGAAGCCGTCTACAGAGGTTCGGTTCAGGCTGAGGTTGACTTGGTCACAGTGTAAACATTAAAACAAGAGCAGCCCTGAAGTCAAGAAAATAAGTTTAGGAACTTTATGTGGACTCGACTGCTGTATCTGATTTGACTTTAAAAAAATAATAAGATAGAATGAGATTAGACTCGACTGATAGTTGGTTAATCTATTGATTATTCCAATGACTCATTGATAAGTTGTTTGGTTCATAAAATGGTGTGAAATGACCCAGAGATCATCAGTATCACAGAAGACTAAAGAAACCAGAGATTAATCAGATTTGAGAAGGTGGGATCAGAGAATTTGGACATTTTCTTCTTAAAGGACTCATTAATTATTCAATATCAAAGTAGTTGGCAATTAATGTATTAGTTGGTTATTGAACAATTAATCGACTATTTATTGCAATGCTACTCTAGACTTGACTCAAATTGTTTATGTACCGACTTGTCTCTAATCAATTGAGACATGCTCATGAGAACTTTTCCTCTTTATTTTCCTTTAGGATTTGAAACTTGACTTGAAAATTGTCTTAAATAAGTCAAGACCTAACTGGAATAATTCCGACTCTTTCTCCATCTGCCTTTTCATTTACGCTGCTCCCACCGTGTCTCTTGAGTCTCTGCTGCAGCCTGCGAGTCCATCAGGGGACATCAGGGACTCTGTTACGTGGCGACCTGGCAACAGATATTAGATTTACTTTTCATGGCCTTTTCATAAAGGGCGACACGGTGGTGCGGTGGGTAGCACTGTTGCCTCACAGCAAGAAGGTCGCAGGTTCAAGACCGCTTTGGGCCTGGGTCTGGGGCCTTTCTGTGTGGAGTTTGCATGTTCTCCCCGTGTCTGCGTGGGTTTTCACCGGGTACTCCGGTTTCCTCCCACAATACAAAAAACATGCTCAGGTTAATTGGTAAACTCTAAATTGCCCATAGGTGTGAGTGTGAGAGTGAATGGTGTGTGAATGGTGTGTGTGCCCCACGATTGGCTGGCGACCATCTGGGGTGTATCCCTGCCTCTCGCCTTAACGCGCTGGGATAGGCTCCAGCAGACCCCTGCGACCCCGAAAGGGAATAAGCGGGATAGACAATGGATGGATGGATGGATGGCCTTTTCATAAATCTCAGCCCCTTGGGGGGAAGATAGGGGGAAACTATTTGTCGTCAAGCCTCAGTCATGTATTCATCATGTTTATGTGTCTTTATTACACTTGTTGGCAGACTACTGTCTGAAAGAGAAGGGTTTCTAATTATATCGATCCTGAGGAGGGAATGCATTTGAAATAGCTGAGAGTGAAGGGAATCTGATGTGGAAAAACTCACAAAATTATTACGAAAACTGAAATATCCCACTTGCACCTTTGTGAAGAGGTTTTATTTTCTGTCTGTGTAACCATGAACAGAATTACAGAAAGAACTACTGGGCCAACAAAACCGTCATGAAACTTAGTGGGCGGATTTTTGGCCAAGAATGGCATTCAATTTTAGTGCAGATCCCCCTTACAAAATGTATTCAAAACTTGTATTAGTGTTTATAGTTCATTGAGCAGCTGATACAACTGGTTATTCAGAAGTGTGTGTGTGTGTTTGTGTGTGTGTGCCTGTGTGTGTGAGATGTGAGTGGGAGCTAACGTGTGAACCTGACAGACGCTTTGTGCATGTAAGAATATTAATGTGCATATGTGTGTATGTGTGTGAGAGAGAGTGTGTGTGTGTTCTCAATATCATGAATAGAACAAAAAGATCTATAGCACAGAGCTGAAATATGTGTGGTAGTGTGCATGGGCATCCACTTTAAAGAGTTTAATACTGACATGTAAGTCTTCAAATTCACATTATGAGAGCTAACCACGGCTATTGCATTTTCATTTTGTTGATTGTGACGTTGTAGTATTTGTCTCATTTTAAAGACATTTTCACTCAATTAAATTGTGTAAAGTCTTCCAGGTTCAAGCGTTTTATCGCCTTTTACTTACATGATTTGATTTACTTTGTTTGACTTTATGTAGCTATGAAGTCAATAAATCAATCACTATATTAAAGAATATAGCACTGTAAAAAGCTACTGCAACATTTATAATTTGATCACCAGCTGATCCTTTAAAAATGTAATATGAACATTAAAAACATGCTGCAAGACTGTTGTTTTCAGTTTGTGCTGTAAACCACTTTATAAGCAGTGTTTTCCCATTAATCATACGCCTGTGTTGCAGCTTTATATATATTATATTCTATGTTTAGGGTGTGTATGTGGCCAGCTGGAAACAGGAAACATGCAGAAGCAGCACATTCGTTCATGATTCATGTGCAGTGAAGATTATTTTTCTATGAGTGTGAAAAAAATCAACCTGGATGTTCTTAATTTGTTTTTCTAGCGATGCAGAACTTTCTGTTGATTATCCCAAAAAACTTTTTCTGTCCTTGCCTGCTCTGAACTAAATATCTGAGGTGTAAATAGCCATGTGAATTGAGGATTTTTTTAAAGATATATTGAATGAATATGAAAACGGCGGATACAGCTCATTAAGTTAATAAAGTGCTGATTCTTATTTTGATTCAATTACTTACAACTAAACCATCCTTGTGAATATATTTTTCATTACTGCCAATCTATTATAAGCTGATAAATCTCACACATTGGACCTACAAAATACAGAGTTTTTTGTGTTTTCTGTTTCTTTTAGCCACATCTCTTGATTGTCATCAGCAGATGACTTCTCAGTTGTCATGGAGACGGTGTTGTTGTTGTAAATATGGTCAATACTGGACCATCCTGAATCTTGTGACTTGTGCACTAAACAACCTCAAAGTCGTATTTCTAATACGGTTTAATTGATTATAAAAATGTATCCTGATGAAACACTGGAATAAGGATGGAATATATTGTGTGTGTGTGTGTGTGTGTGTGTGTGTGTGCAGGCAGGGCAGCACATGTATGACACAGATCTAAGAAGCTGCGATCAAAGCCATGCAGAGCGTTTGGGTTTTTCAGGGGAATAAAAAAGGGGCAAGCGACGCAGAGGAAAACACAGGATCCATGAGGTCATGTTAAAAAGGTTTATTTCAACAACTGTCTGAATCGCATTTGTTTATTCTCTGTTCGAAGTCCCAAAAAAGTACAAAAAAAAACAAAAAAACAAGTACATCAAAGGATTAGAAATCACATCAATGAAAACCAAGACACATTGTGTTGCTTCTTTTTAAATCAATCCAAGCAATTTTTTTTCCAATATTTATACATACTCACTGGATTAGTCAGACAAACACCAAAACCTCTCAGTAGCTTTATCTTAACTTTTTTTTTTTTTTTTTTTTTTTTTTTTTTTTTTTACAATGACGTTTTACGTACTTTTTAAACTTCTGTATGATTTCTTTCTTTTTACAAAATACACCAATGCAGGCAGGGGAAGGTGTGTGTGTGTATGTGAGTGTGTGTGTATACATATAAGAATGTTTTATGTATTTTTATGTTTTCTATTCACTATGTGTGTGTGTGTGTGTGTGTTTGTGTGTGTGTGTGTGTGTGTGTGTGTGTGTGTGTGTGTGTGTGTATGCGTATATATGCTTCTTGCATGTTTGTGTGTGTGTGTGTGTGCAGGTAAGAGAGATAAGGGAGAGTCGAGTGACAGCAACAAGGGGGGGGGGGCTGCGAAACAGGGGCGTGAGTGGGTGTAAAGGGGGTTGCAATGCGGTGGCGGGGTACGGTTGGTGGGGGCGGGGTTACTCTCAGCCGGGGCAGTGACGGCGACGGCGGTGGTGTACTTTTTTTTTTTTTTGCGGCGGCCGGGGCCGCTTGGTGGCAGTGTTGCCGTGTCGGAGACTGTTGCAGACTGGATTCGTTGGCTGGTACGTCGGCAGGCTGGTTGGTTGGTTGGTCGGTCGGTTGGTTTTCGGTCACGCTCGGCAACGGGCGAACGGCGAGCAGGGGGGGGGGGGAGGGGTCAGGGTTCACGTTGCCAGCACGCCTCGTTGTTTCTCAGCGTCGTGTTGTCAGGTTGCTGGGGCTGTTTCTGTTTTTGTTTTTTTCGCGCTCACATCATGTTGTTCTGCAGTGAGTTTACCTCCGAGGAGTTCTCCTCGCCCAGGACCTTGTGGTTCTCGTGTTTGGGGGTCAGGGAGTTGTGGATGTTCAGGGAGTCGTCCTCCTGGGGCGGTGCCTTCACCGGGTCCTCCAGTTTGTTCTGGGAATTAGGATCATCCTACCCAGGAAGGGGTGGAGTTGGAGGGGTAGGAGTAGAAATCACAGTTAGAACCACAAAAGGAAGAGTTTGTCTAGTCTCAACTCTGGAAAACTTAGCTTCTGCATCCTGCAGCAAATTCTGTGCAAACCACCAGAAATGGATTTCTTTAAAGACGACATTCATCTTTGCTAAAGGTAGTATCAAGAAAACCAGGCCTTTAACGTTGAATGATTCTGCACCTCGCAGCTCACGTCCGATGCCAACGTCCAGCGGCCAAGCAACAACAGACATGAAGTGAGGCAGAAGGAGTGTGGAGGTTTAACCCTTGAACTACACCTCAACACAATGAACTTTAGAGACGTTGACATCGGACAAACCATCATTGTTGAACGTGATCGAAAGGTTCTACAGAATCACCGCACAACTTCTCTGGTGACAGAGCTGAAGAAAACAAAGATGAATTTGGGCTCAGTAAGCTTTTAAAGAATCCCAAAACTTGGATTTGTCCTGGTTTCATGCACCGCGAGAGAATTCCAGGTTCCACCTTCGTGCTTTAAAGGACCACACCAGTGTATTTTACCAACTTGACTACAAACATCAAGCCGCCTTCTAGGTTTTGATGTTTGCTGTGATGTGTCTTGCCCGATTTACACTTTTCTGAAGATACAAGTGAATATATCGGCGAAACTCTGCGAGAAGTGGAGGCGACTGGTTTAACTTTTGTCGCAACCACAGTGAGAAAAATAGTCGTTAAAGGTTACAATCTAATCAAGCAGGAATGTGTGCTTACAATCATGTAAAGCATGGGTCTCCAACCCTGGTCCTGGAGGCCCACTGTGGCTCCAGGTTTTTGTTTCAACCAAGCAGTGACACACCGATTCTACTAATGAAGGACCTTGGCAAGCACTCTAGTGGTTCATTAGTAGAAACAGGTGTTTAACTTTTGTTGGAATAAAACCATCATGCACCCATCATGGCTCTGCAGGACCAGGGTTGGAGACCCTGATTGTGTTGAGGAAAAAGGTTGAATCTGTCATTTCTTGTCTGAAGTGGCACTCAGGCTGCATTTTCTCTCCTCCTACTTTAAAATGGGTTGGGATGGGATAATGAAGTCAAGTGTCCTGCCTCATATCAAGGTTGCATCACTCTAATCAGTTTTTTGTTCATTCAATAGCTTAATGCAATCAGCCCGTGTTCCTGGAGTCCACACCTAACATACCAAATTCTACACAACCTGTATTGATTTTCATTACTTAAAAACAAGGACAATGATTCCATTGAAATTTCAACTAAAAACCACAGAAAACAGAAAGAAGATAGTACACAATAATACAAATAATAATTTGCTTAGTCTGATCGTGATCAGCCATCAGGTTATGTTTTTGTGAAAGTAAACTCTCACCCTAAGAGCTCACTGGAGATGGACTGAAGGAATGTTCTTTTTTTTTTTTTACTTTTACTACGGTGGCCAACAGGGGCAAACCTGACAGAAAAATGATGCAAAACTAAAAACGCAAAAATTCATAAAACAAATGCAACAAAGAGAAAACAGCAGAATAAAAATGCTACAGTCACAGAAATGTTTTATGATGATTTGCATTTGTTTTGTGGGTTTGTAAATCTTTGCTTCTGCTTTGTTTCTGTGATTGCAGCATTTTCCTCCTGCAGCGTTTTTTGTTGTTGTTGTTGTTGCATTTGTTTAATGGTTTTGCATCATTTCTGTGTTTGCACTGTTTTACTGTTGGGCCACCGTACCTGATCCTGTGAATACAGCCTCACGGTTACGCCAGCACCAGTGGAGGTTCCAAAGCATGCAAAATCACTGATATGATCCTTTAAATACCAAGAGAATACAGAACAATGCAATAAAAAGTCATTGTTGCTTCAACTAAAAGCAGTTTTAGTAGCAGCTGGTTGTTATCTTCTGTTCGATATTCTTCATGCTGGTTGTTGTGTTGAGGAGACGGAGGTGAGCTGCATGAGCGACCCCCACCCCCTCCCCGACCTCCCTTCAGGCAACCCAGAAAGCACATGCACGTCCACATGCAAACCCCCGACAGCCCTGTCCGATAATCGCTCATGCAGCTACGATCCGTCTCCTCCTGCTTCACCTCCTCCTCCGTTCGTTCAGCCTCTCACAATGAAACCAAAAGGAAAACCGGCCGCGGTTAAAACTGAGAGTCCGCTCTGGCCGATAATCTGTGGGTACCACCATCATACAAACCCAAACAGCTGCAAGGGGGGAAAAAACTGTGTGTTTTAGGAGCTTTCAATTCAATTCATCTGAATTTAATTAAGGTCAGGGGGAAAAATTGATTGCAGAGTCCATTTTAGCCTTTTCCCAGCCTTTTATCCCCATTAATATTGCATGGCATCATCGACCCTGATGTGGCGGGGCTTCTGGGGTGTCCGTCTAGTTCGCGAAACACACACACACACACACAGACATAGCAGGCTCACACACACACACACACACACACACACACACACACATCAAATTCCAGACCCTGAGGGCTGTGCCATTTGCAAACACGCCCTAATTGAATGTTTGCGTTTGAATTCAATGGCACTTTTAGAAAAGGAAGAGCAGTGAGAGCATTTACCCGCTGGCTGTTGGCCTAGATAGTAACTTCGGGCAGGACGTGCGGATACGTCACTTCCATGGTTACGGGGTAGGGGCCCTCTGTCCTCCCGTCGGCGTGAAACTGGAAAACGTTTTTTATTTGTTGGATTTCATTGCTGTGTATAAGTGTCTGGGAGGAGGGGTGGGAGGCACGGAGTCACCAGGACTTTAGAGTGGGTGTCGTTTTAGGGGGAGTGGGAACAGAAATAAAACAGGGATTCTGATGATGATGATGGTGGTGACGATGATGATGGAGGCACAGGGACCGTTTCTGGTGTCCATGACATGTTTATTTAAGATACTTGTAGGATTATCACGAACTAGTGAGGAGGAAGCTCCAGACTCCAGAGATGGAACCAATACTTTTATAACGGATAGATGGAGCAATTATCACTAATGTGTTTATCCTCTAAAAGCACCTAAATGTAGATATTTATATTAATATTTAATAATGTGAGAGCGGAAAAAATCTTGGCATCTCCAACTCAATTTTGCACAGTCATCATCTGTGTTTGTCCAAAACTTTAGTTGATAAACAAATACCTGCAAAATGAACCAGCCTCAGCTGCAATTGTGAAAAAATGTGGGTTCAAAGTGCTGCTGTGATGTGTGAAAACCTCCATCAGAAGTTTCCAGCATCAGAAAGTAATAATATTTATTGAATAATGTGAAGAGCATCTTTGTGGGTAAGTGCTGGGGTAGTAGTTCATGTATATTCATGCTTAAATTTAGTTATATTATATATACTATATGGATGTTCATTAATGTCAGGTTGGTGTCGAGGTGGAGGAGAGTTTGTATCAGGATCATTTTTATTCTTCAGCTGTTGTATTGAGGATTAATATGAGTGTGTCCAAATCAAAGGGTCAATTCACAACTTATTTTCTTAACACATCATTGTGGTGCAGTGTTTCAACTCAAAGTTAATTCTCTTTTGATCAGTCAGGCCGGGAGTCGATTCAGTCGATGGAAATGAAATCCCCTTCACGGCCAGCTCTGTCCAGCCACTTCCTTTTCCGTGTTGAATTTATTTAGTATTGACAAAAAAGAAAATTCTGTTTCACCGCTTGCTGCAGAGGGAACGGAGCGACCGGACTGGAGGGAAGATTGAGGCCAAGCGGAGGTTCAATCTACCGCAGTGAATGAAA
Source organism: Eupleurogrammus muticus (assembly GCA_036785175.1). Taxonomy (NCBI): domain Eukaryota; kingdom Metazoa; phylum Chordata; class Actinopteri; order Scombriformes; family Trichiuridae; genus Eupleurogrammus; species Eupleurogrammus muticus. Next base: position 614,703 of record JAYKQN010000026.1, read on the forward strand.
CACAAGGCGTTCGATTTCTGCGGGGAAACAAGTGCTTGTTTCAGGCTCGAGTGTGTGTGTGTGTGCACGCGTGCATTGTGTCCTGTCTGCTTCTGTGTGTGTTTCTGTGTGATGCAGTTTCTGTTTTTTGTAGACAAGCAGCAGGGGTTTCTTCCATTAAAAGCCTCAGTGTGTGTGTGTGATTGTGTGTGTGTGTGAGTGTGTGTGTGTGTGTGTGTGTGTGTGGTACGTTGGCTGTCTGGACAAGTGACAAGGTCCTTTCAAGGTCAACAGTTTCCTGCCGCAGGAGCGATGCAGCAGGTTCCTTTCCTTTGCTGTTTTGGATGTTCACTCTCAATATGAATGCTAAAATGAGGCAGTAGCTTCAATAGAGGAGTTAATCAGGTTTAGTTTGTATTGACACACAGATTCAGAAACATTTGCGTCTCCTAATGTTTTGAGCAAATATGAGTAGGGAAATCAGCTGCAGTTTTATTTTTTACTTTCATTTGTCTGAAGACAAATGTTAGTCTCTTACGTCAGGCTCTTTTTCCCTTTGTAGTTAATTATGATGGATCCTTGTAATAAAAAAACTATGATTTTGTGCATAAACACTGAATCATTCTTGGTGTTCATTTGCATCCTTATATTAATATTAACTGGATTTAATTCCTGTTCCTGCTCCTATCCTTGTTAATTTAGTTGAATGTTTGCACTTCAGTGTGCAGAATGATGCATGGGCATATGATTCTTTGTGGTAGTTGAAAATCTGATTTTTAAAAGGGGACGGGCCTACGAGCATGATAGGTGACATCATAACTAGTTTGGAGCCAATCATGGCCATCTGACGTGGAAACTGGTCATTAATGGAATTTACAGTTAAATAGGAGATGTTGTGCTGTGTGAAATGAAGATGTGTAGATTATTGGATGATTAAGAAGGAGTAGAAGTATTAAATTTTAATACCTAAGGGATCTTTAAGTAATAATAAAGTTTTATTATCATGTATTATTTTTGGTGGGTTGGGGGTAAAAGTTGGAGCGATCCAGTGATAGTTGAGATACAGGGTGACTGACAGGGCCACATTAACAATGACTGTTTGGGGAAGTGATAGGGGAGGGGGAGGGGCTTTCTGACAACGTGGCGTGGACGGGGGGGGGTTCGGTCTTACCTCGCAGTCGGACTCCTCTTTGGTCTTACACTCCCAGGTGTATCTGCTCATGGTTTTCTGAGGGGAGGGGGATGGGGCAAAGGGTTATACTCCTCAAAACCATACAAGGCATCGTCAGAGAAAAGACAGAGAGAGGAGACGCAGAGATAAGCGGCAGGATGAGGGAGAGATTGATCCGGGTGAGAGAGAAAGTAGGCGAACGAGAGGAGTGACAGATCGGAGACGGATCAGAGAGATTAGGTGGCAAGAAAAGAGAGTAGGCAGACGGGAAGAGATAGAAGCAGACAGATAAAATAGACAGAGAGAGGGAGAGATCGAGTGTTGAGCTGGAGACGGAGGCCAACAGTGGGAGGAACCAGACTTCCTTCCAGACGTCAGCTGATATTCCCAGCTGGCGATGGGATCTCGGAGGTGGTCTCAGACTCTCCGGTGCTACCTGGTCATTGTTCAGTAAACACGGGTTTGGACGTTTGTGGCGAGGCTCTCGACCATCGTGACGCAAAGCTGTTAGTTTGTGAGGGAATCAGGGTTATTTGTGTTATTAGTGAGTGTGATTTGCGTCTATTTGGGGAGAAACACTGTATGTTTAGGGGTATTGGGTGAGACCTAATGCTAAGGTGAGTTCTGGGTTGTAAATGAGAATCTGGGTTGAATAGTAGTTGGAAATGTTTGGGTAATGTTAATATTTCTTGTCCGAACTGGCAGACAGAAGGCACACATTCACAGTTTGATCAAACAGAGAAAGAAACTGATATTCAGACACTCATGGATTTAGTTGGGTTTAATACCATTTTATCAGATCTGAATCCAGTATCTAGTCAATTTAGAAAACGAGTATAGGTTAATAATATTATAAATATTAAGCAAACAAGATATTACACGTTAATTAGGTTTATTAGCTTTTTAGTTAATCTTTCCACAGCCTAAACTGAGCAAAACTGAGCTAAGCTATGCTAAGAAAACTGATACGCTGCCTAAACCCTGACAAGAAAGCAAATAAGCAAGTTTCATAAATGGTTCTCTGAAGTTAAAAGATAGAATCATAATAATTTTTGGAGGCAAATTTATGTTTACAGCCTGCAAACCCTGATAGAGATATGAAATGTTTCTCCTTGCTACAGGATGAAATACTGGAGATCCACATTCAGTTGTATTAGTTCTTATTAAGAAGGGATTACTTAAAATGATTCACTCACTGCTCACTGTTTATCGAATAAAGTACAAGTTAGAATCTAGTGATGTGAATGGGCAATATTTAGCAAACCTGAAACGGGATCTAACACTTAACCAGGTATCGAAACCCAACTCAATTTATTCTTAAAATGTCCAATAAACACACAAAAACAAACATATTAAGCATTTCACAATTACTATCAAATCCAGTGGATGAGCAGAGATTTTAGGGGCTATGACATGTAGTTGAATTCGTAGCTTGACATTAGGATGTTTTTTTTTTACTACTTCTGAGAATATCTTGTGTGTTAGGGACATGAAAAGGGCGTTTTGGTTGTGGTTAAATGAGCGGGTGTGCTGGGATGCTCTTGATGCTAAAGTCATGAAGTGTCAGGATAGCGTGAAGTAAATGAGAATTACAGAGGAACAACTAGCCTTATTACTACTGATGGAGCTGTTAGAGGGTGGTAACCACATCTTAAGACCGTTAAAGTTTAGATAAAAAAGAAAAAAAAAAACAGATTATAACAGAACCAGCTCTTGGTCCGTTGTAGCACTACGACTGCCCATGCTGCTACAACGCTAGCTATGTTAGCTACTACATTAGCTACAATGTTAGCTACAACATTAGCTACAATGTTAGCTACAACATTAGCTACATTGCTAGCTACCATGCTGCCGTTAGTCGTCCTGCCTGCAGACGGCGTTGCATCTCAGATGTTTATCCTGATAATCCCGACCATTTCTCCCAAATGTCCAACATCTTAAATCTTACCTGTTAGTGTTGTCAACCTGACCAACCAAAAAAATAAACCTTTCATGTATTTTTTTTTAAATGATTTTCCCGCCCATTCTCAGGATAAACAGGTACAGCAGACGTAAACGGGCACGAAGCGAGGCGGCGCCACGGGGGGCCGTCACGGCCACCGTGCGGTGCGTGTTAGCGACAGAGCTGGCATGCCATGACATACCGATGCACAAGGTGAAGAAAGAGAAAAGAGCGGGTTAGAAAGAAGGCGAAGGTGTGGAGGGGTCGCAGCGAAGGATTGTGGGAGTTTTCTCTGTAGAGCTGCTGCACCGTGATGAGGAAGAATGGTTTCAGGGGGAATTTAACCTTTTACTTAACCTCAGACGCTTTTATGCTGCATCTGCCCTTTATCGACGTTTCCTGGCCACAGTCACAAAGATCAGTGGACTTATTATAAATATTTCCATAGTAAAATGGTTTTAAATTAATGCATTATGTTGCCATCTCTGTTGTGTGTTTGTGTCTCTGTATTTGTTTGTCCTGCCATCGTCTTTAATGCTGGATCAATAAGCAATAAACCAGAACACTGAATCAATAAACTGATTGAAACTAATTTCAGCAGCAGCGTGTCTTGTTGCCATGGTTACAAATCGCAAGCGCTCAGCCACACCTGGAAACTTGTTGCTGGTACATAAATCATCGTTGAAAGTCAAAAATGTGCACATATATATTTATGTACTAATGCACAAATGATGTTCTTAATGTGATTATTTAAATCACATTGTTAAAATCCTTTTTTTTTTTTACCGTGAAGCCAGATTGTTTTGACAATGTGAACAATAAAGTTGAAAAAAAACCTATTGACTGACTAACTAAACACTCTCAGGTGTATAGAAAGTTTATTAAATAGTAAAAAATGAAATTAAATGTCTGTTTGCTTCCTTTAGAAAACTCCCACCGTCCTTCCTGGAGAATTAACCCCCTCCTCACCGATCCTTCCTTTAGCTTTTCAAACCTCAGTATAGAGAACACCCATGCCCATGCATTAGTTTGGGGGAAAGGGGAGGAGGGGTCAATGGGGCCCGGGCAGGGTTTTTGGGGGAGGAGGGGGGGATGCAGAAAAAGGGGTGAGAGAGAGGCGAGAACCACGTTACCTGACAGATAATGTTATCATAGTAAGCCAATGCACGGGCATGAGGGACGTTAGGAGGGGTGTCGCACAGTTTCCTTACATTTGGGTGGGAGCCCTCAGCGATGGTGGACAGCGAGAAATTATCATTGTGCTGCTCCGATGAAGGCCGGTACTTACTGCTGGAGGTCGGAGGGGGGGCAGGGAGGAAGAGGGGATGATGGGATGAAGAGGCGAGAAAAGGAATTAAAAGAAATACAATAGTGTGGATAGGAGAAGAGTCAGCCAAAGATGGAAAGAAATGAAGACAGTGTGAGGAAAAAGAGGAGTAAATACAGAGGGAAGAAGGTTGTAGATTTTGTAAAAAAAAAAAATTAATCCGAAAGGTAAAAGGAGAAATTAACCACCCCCCCCCAAAAAAAAAGAAAGAGAACAGACAAATGAAGAGACAGTGAAACAAAGGACAAAGGGAGAAAAGAGGGGGTGGATGGGAACAAAGGAAGAAAAGAGGCAAGAAAGGGACAAATTTGAGCATTTCAGAACATCGAGGAAAATAAAAGGAGGGGGAGGGAAAAAAGCAAGAAAGCAGCATTAGTCGGTCAGAAGTCGTCTGTTTGTGAACATACAAACAGGAAAAACACAGAGACAAACAAATTATCTGTGATGCAACAATCTGAGAATAAACGAGTCGTTTTACACCAAACTGAGGCTCCAGGAGTCAAGAAATGGGTAAAGTTTGACTCACGTTTGGAGAATTTCTAAAAAGTAAATACATTATTGACACAGTTACAGTTATTCTGAGAGGTCATTTCCTCACATTAGTTTTCTGTTCAATAAAACTGAACAACTGGCATTGATAAGAAAAGGTGTGAAGATGTTAGAAGCCCAGTGTGTAAATTTATTAGTGCTGAGGTGGGAATGAAATCTGAACAAGTCCAAGTATATTTTCTTAAAACAAGATTTAAATGATCACAAACTGCAGAAGAAAACACAGATTTTAAGTCAAATGATCTGCCAGTGGACGACAGCGTCTGTTGTTGGATGAACTAAAAGCGTGTTTTGCTGTTTAACTCAACATTTCAGTGGTTACAACCACAATTATTGCAAAAAGGAAATCTTAACAAGGGAAAAAATATCTTGTTTTTGGTACAAATAGTCCAGTATCGAGTAGAATGATCTAGAAATATCTTATTCCATTGACAAATATTTTGGCTTATTTTAATTTTTTTTCCTTGAGTTCGGTAAATGCAGTCAATTTAGTCTTTTGAATTGAATCGTTTGATTTTTATCTGAATGTTGTCTTTATCTCATAATTCTGACTTATGTCAAATTCTTTGAAAAACGTGAAATAAGTAAGATTATTTGCCAATGGAAAAATATATTTGACTACATGTACTAAATAGAATACACTTCCCCCTGATAAGATTTCATTTTTTTTGCAGAGATCGTGGCACAAACTGCGGCTCTAACCTTTTTATTTCAAACATATCCTTCATATTGACAGTTATAAGGATTCGTGTTGGCGCCTGGACGACTTCTGTGCTCTCGTGTTTTATGTGATCAACAGGAACCCCTGTTTATCCTGTTGGTGCGCTTTAATTTCATCTCGTCACTTTGAGGGTTTCCTCCTTCACCAAACTCGACCTCCTTCTCCTTCCCGAGGGGAACAGATGTTTGTCTCGGGGACAGAATGCATTTCTAACACTGGCCTGTTTCCTTTTCTCTCTCCGGCAGATGTTTGCCTCTCGTATATGTAGCAGCTGTCATCTGCCATAAAAAGTTCCTGCTGAACATTTTAAAGCATCAGCACCTCTTAAAACGTCCCTCCGTCATGTTTCTGCCTCTCATCTCTACCTCCCGCCATCGTTAAAGAGGCCGTGATCTGCTTCTCGCTCAGAAACAGCCCGTCTGCCGTATCTATATTTCATGAGGCCTGTGACGGCACAATCAAACACGAGGAGAGATCTGCTCTCCCGTCACCGCTTGTGATCTTTCAGGCTCACAGCCTGGCAGCAGAAACCACCTTCGGACCTCTCACTCTGTTCCTGTTCTGCTGAGACAAAACGCCAGCAACTTAAAAAAAAAAAAAATTCTAATTACTTTTCCTTTCCTCTTTCCTGTCTGAGCTCCTTCCTCCTACCTCCTTCCTTCATCTCCCTTTTTTAGCTGCAGGATTTTCCCCTCCTTCCCGTCCCTCCCATTCCTCCTTTTTTAACCCACTTCCTCTCCCTTCTTTTATTCATTTCCTCTTCCCCTACCTCTCCTAGTGTCTCCGTGCCCCACTTATTTAAATCTCCATCCTCACCTAATTAGCTTCTATTCTTTTCTCTTTTCCTTCCTTCTCTTCATATTTCCCACATCCCTATTTTCCTCCTATTCCTTCTCCACTGTTCTCCACCTTCCCTTATATAGAAGTATCTTAAATTATACTCTACATATCTTCATTTTTATGGCCACAAGAATTTGCTTGCTGACTATAACTTTAAGTAGTGATTATTTCTTCATTAATATTGGTTTTACAGGTATATGTGATGAAATAGGGACTTGAGAAAAACCTCTGTGATGAAACACAACCCCCAATTTTATGTTCACGGAACCAATGAGACAGAAAATCTCTTTCAGTTAGAGGAATCTGACGACTGATCCGGAGCTGAAACACCAGACAGCAGCTTCTAATTAAACACACGTTTACACCCGTTTACGTTCAAACTGAGTCCAGATGTGAGGCGGGTCCATGGTGTGACATCCAGCTGTAACTCGCACTTATTGCTTAACCTGTCAATGTCTTTTTCATTATATAATGATAATGGATTAGTTGTTATCTTTGGTTAGCGGCAGATCATTTTGTGACCATGGCAACAGTCGTGTTTGACATTTACGTTAACGTCGATCCGCCGTTTAAACGCCATGAAGCGTTTTTTTTTTTTTGTAATCAGATTCCGTCTCTTTCTCTCAGTCTTTGACCAGGTTGAGTCTGACGTCGACTGCGGCACAGAAACACTGCGACTGCGTTACAGCAGATGGGGGAGTGTGGGAGTCTCATGTATTCATGAGCACACACACACACACACACACACACACACACACACACACTACTCTCAATATGTCATGCTGAGGTTTCTTCTCTGTAAAATTCTCCCTTATTCCTCTTTCTTTCACTTTCTCTTTTCTCATCTCCCTCCTGCAACAGTTTCTCCTCCTCCTCCTCTCTCTCCCTCTCTCACACACCCACATACGCACACACACACACACACACCCCTCAGGTCGCACAGCTGTATGTAGGTCAACCCTGTACGCAGTCCCCTCCTGTTTAGACTGCCCTACTTTCAGCTGGATCCAGAGAACCAATGACATCATCTTTTTTTTTTTTTCTGCTAGCTGGCGTTTCAGCCGCACTTTTCCTCCTCGCCATCATATCCATCCTCCTAATCTCCTTCACCGTGACTAGAAACTAAAAATAGCCCCTGCCGGCGACCCGCTGATGAGGATCCAGTCCTCTTGGCGGCCGACGTCCGCATCCACGCCGGCTCCTCTGCCGGGATGCTGCTCGTCCACGTCGCTCCTGTTGCCAGGGAGACGGCCGGTTGAAACGCCGGCACTGTCAGGACGGCGCTGAAGCAACAACCCCCAACGCCCGCTTCCTCTTTATATTCAAGCCAGAGCTTCAATCTCTCTGTCACTCGTTTCTCCTGCGGTTTACGTTCAGTCCTCCTCCCTCAGCTTCTCTTTTCCTACGTGAAATGAAGGATCTTCAAAGCTCTGATTAAAGTCATATATTATGGAATCATAGTTATTTAAATCATAACCTTTTTGCCTAATGAGAAATAGTTTGATGATCGCATGCTGTCTTCTTTCATCAGGTTGTTTAAGTTGATTATATGGTGAAGCTCAAAGGACCCATGAATAGAAATGAGACATTGTGATTAATTTATTAATATGAATATATTTTCAGTAACTAGCTTCCAAAATGCTGCAAAATATCTATTTTTGAGTTGTAAAACCTGCATTTGTTGATTTATTTGGCTTTCATTCTCAATTCAAAGTGTAAATTATGAGAATCAGCAACACTATTATTCATTATACTATCACAAAGTCTAAAGTTCAGTACAGTCTTAAAGGTTCTTTACACTGCATCTATCGAACACTTTAGTTACTTTTAAATGCAATTAAAACATATTTTACATTATCTATATTCTAATAAATTGTATATATATTTTTTTTAATTTGCATGTTATGTGAAATGTGCTTATTTTACAATGGAGTGCCTATTTATATCTAAAATAGTATAGTAATACTATAATAATATAACAAAGTGTGTATAATGAGACTTTATGTACATTAAGTATTTTACAGTTAGTTAAGTGTCTGATGACTTTTCCCTCTCACATAACATGGAGTCGTTTGTTTTATTGTTAATTAAAACATACGGATTAATTGACGAATAAACATGCTCAAATGGGGCGGGGGTTGGACAAATAGATGACGTTAAAGTGCATCATGGGAGGTGTAGTATGGCGTGTATTTGCAGCTTTGTCTCTACTACTCCACTTGTGCTGCATTCATCAGTCTGTGGTCAACCGGACTTTTCCTTCCTTTTCTAAATGTGCCTTTTCCACCGTGGCGAAACAATTTCATGCTGTTTTCACTGAGTCAGTGTGATTTACATTGGAAAACACATTGAAACGATCGCTCTGTCCTGAGAGAACGCGAGAATTTAAGGCCTCAATATTTCAAACATCACTTGATAGGTCAGAACCTTTTTTTGCAGCGTGTCATGTGACCTTCTCGACAGTCCTGAACTTCGTCTGAACTGAACTCAACTGATGTATTTTAGCCTGATTGTGCAGGATGCTACACGAAGCGTTCCCAATATGATCCTTTAATGGCATTTTGGAGGATTTCATAGTTGTCAAATAAAACTCATTCAGGTTTTCATGCATATAAATACATCTGTTATTTAACTAACAGTCATGTTGTCTATTTATTTCCATTTTGTTCTCTGCTTTAAAGTCCAAAGCATTTTAATGAAGAAACATCTCATGATCCTATAACAGATCCTTTTGTGCTCTTCCACAGGTCGTTTTCTCGCTCCCACCGTCACCTCATCCATCATGTGCTGGTTTCCTCCAGCTCGGCCCTAACCTTAAATGTGGAATGATTTCAATCAACAACAGTGATGCACTAAAGCAGCATCACTGTTGTTTTCTGTATGATTTATGTGTATTGGATGATTTATGTGTATTGGACTTCCAAGCTGAAAATCAATTTCCCAATAGAGACAATGAAATTAACTTGAGCTGAACTCTGAGCTTTTAGTGGAACAATTTTGGCAGAAATGGAATACAATATTGAGCAGAATGTATGAATTAGTGGGTAATTTACCCAAATTTAGAAGGGTTGTGTTTCTATGTCCTTAAATTGAGCTGATTTCATCTCACTCTGTAATGGCAAAAGTACATTTTACTGCTTTATTCGCTGGGACTTGCAACAAGTTCATTCAGTGTCATGTGACCTTGAGCAATGACCTCCTCAGTAATTCATTCTTAGATCGTTTTTACTTGAAACTGCAACTATGATATGAAATTATTATCAGAGAAAATATTTGCTTTCATGTTCACGTGCAGAATGTTCTCTATATTTTCTATGAAATCACTCCCTCTGCCGTCAGCTCCTTCATTTTCCCCTTTTGGTCGATTTCATGACAACTTCTTCGGAATTCGTATGTGGCTCCTCGTTGATCTTTTGGACCTGGTCGACACATTCTCACATGATTCACAACACGTGTGCCACATGTCGACTCCATGTTTACCCAACGTCTCGAAGACTCATTCCTAGACGCCGCTGACATATTGATTGGATTTAAATGACTGATTCACGCTCCGAAGGCCTGGTCCGTGTCGCCTTTTGTAATTTATTTCTGCTAAACTCGTCTTTCCCTGTCAGCCCTGTATCGAGCGGCCCCGTCTCTGTCGTTTCTCTAAAGTTCACACTCAACACCAGGCGACTGCAGCTCGGCCCCGAGGCAACGGACGCTTAACGTTGATGTAAAATAATAAATCTGTCGGCGTGGCCAGGAAACCTTTGAGCAAGGCAGGCACGGCTTTAATTTGTGATTCGATTTGATAGAGCTTTCAAGCTGAGGCAAATAATTTGACTAATTCAAAGGCCGGAGGGAGCATGAACACATCACATACAAAATAGATCCTGCGAGATGGATTTTCATTTTGTATGTATGTTGCTTTTGTTATCAGAATTTAATATTTTGGTGGAATAAATGTCTTTGTTAGCTTGTTAGAATTATTAAAAATGAACATAAGGCTCAGCTATAAATATGGGCTAAGCAGCTTTACGTTCATAAACTGGAGCGATCCACGCTGTCAGACAGTAGAAGTGGAGCGCTCCCGCTTTCCGAGGCCGAGCCGCCGCCTCTCGCTCACCTGCGCTTGCGCAGCTTCTTGTTCTCCGTCTTGAGGACGTGAAGCTTCTTGGCGAAGCACACGACGATCATGAAGAGCAGCAGGACGACCAGAGCCGAGGCGCCGACGGCCAGACACATCACCTGGAACTCCGTCACCACCGACTCACAGCGGGCGCCTTTGTGCCAGATGTAGTCCTGGACGTTACACCTGAGGGGACACGGGAGAAGGGAGAGGTCAGAGGTGTGAAATAAAAAAAAAAAGAAGAGAGGAAGAGAACTGACAAAGGGGTTCGTTAGCGTGAGAGGTTTTACATCCGCAGCAAAGCGTCCTTCAACAGTCAAACACGCTTTGTTAAAATCCAGCTTGTTTATGAAGGTTCAGGATTTCCTTTCTGTTCCTGATTATCTTAAACCGCTTTGGTGTGGTAATGGACCGCAGGCGTGTGAGCGGCAGGGACGGCTGGCCCCCCTTTCTTTATTCCTCTCCCAGTGTCATAATGTCATCGCGTTGTGTCTGAAATGTGACGTTGCCGATCGTTTTTTCTGTAAACACGCTGGCTGACAAACGCCCTGGCGAACACACACACAAACAGGAGATTAAAAGACATTTGCGTGTTTAAGATCTAACATGGTTCACATGGGCGCCCATGTGTGGATGTACATTCAGGCACATATGTGGACACACACACACACACACAGTCAGTCAGTCACAGCTGCCATCTGACTCCCAGACTCCCTCCATAGCCGTTTGGCAGCGGCCGCGTCCGCCCGGGGACATAAACGCCTGGCAGATGGCTCCGTCTGCACACTGTTTGGCTGTAAAACGGCGAATCTATTTCACCGCTTAATGAGACAGTGAAACTGCTGAGTGACGACGCCGCGCTGTCACATGAGAGGAAGAAAGTGACCGCACGACTAATTTCTGCTGAAAAAAACAAAAACCATGAGTCTACGAGTTCATGTCTGGTTTTTAAACACAGCTGAAGAGATAGTTGGTTGTTATGTTCTGTTCTGTGCGAATTATAAAACGGATTGTCATGTCTTTGGACAAAATACACTACATAAATAGATGTGTGAAGTAGTTAAACAAGAATGAAGTTTACAGCCGCTCTTATACACCAAAAAGTGTAGGACAAAGACAGATTGTTACAAATTGTTCCGTGAATTTTTGCTAATAATGTCTTTTTCTGAACTCTCATCCAATACTCCCATAAAATCCTTGCATATTTTAGTGTAAAAATGTGTGAATAGCTATGATGAATGATAGAAATGCTGCGAAATAACAGATGGTGACTTAAAACGTTCAAAAAGTTGAGTGTTGAAAACTTCTCAATTTCTTTATTTATTTTTTAAAAATTTCTTTTTCAGCATTAGAGCTGCAACTAACAAGTATCCTCATAGTCGATTAGTCTATGGATACTTGACACGATTGATCAAATCAATGCTGGAGGCAGAGAATTTGGACATTTTGTTCTTAAAAATTATTTGATTATTATATTGGCTGGCAACTAATTGATTAACCAATAAATGGTTGCACCTCTAGCATATGTATCAGGCATATTTTGTTTAAACTTCTTTTAGGGATAAAAGCACACATTGTAAACCAAGCAAGCGACCTGCTGCACTGATGTAGTCAAACAGAAAAAAATGGGTGAAAATGCAGAAAGAGAACTGTGTTAATTATAGAATGACAAAGCAATTAACTGTATTCAATTTCCTCGGTGTCACATGTCTACACACACACACACACAGGGAGTGTATGTTGAATGGAGGTGTTGGGCTTTTTGCACTCTACATGTTAAACAGGCTTCTTTCACCGGCCCACTTCCTGAATCCTTTACGCTTTTTTATTTTTCCAGCTGAGGAGAAATGCTGGCAACGAGCCAGAAGACATTTTGAGTCTCAGCATATGTGAGAAAAGAGAGAGAAGAGAGAGGGAGGGAGAGAAGAGAGAGAGAGAGAGTGAGGACTGGTGCCCTCTATACATGTATATAAAAACACATTTTCAAGGAGACTTCAATGCACTCAACCTCCAAGCATTTCTGTGTTGGTACAAAGGAGGTTTATGTAAGTCAGAGTTAGATGGAGGGGGGAGGGGGAGGAGGGATGCATAAAGGAAGGAGGCGAGCGGGTGAGGATGTGCTGGTCGTCATGGCAACCCAGCTGAGCGGCCAGCGAGGCAGATGCAAGTGGCGTTGACATGTCTCTTCATCTCACACACACACACACACACACACACACACACACACACGTCCTCGGGGTCTCGGCCGTCCAGAGGGGGGACGCCCCCCCCAACACTTCCAGAAAATCTCCTTCCATCCTCTCTGCCCGTTCACCTCCCTCCTCTTCCTCTTCCTCCTCCTCCTGCACTTTGCCGAGCGCCTCCAGCTAAATCGTCTCTCCTCTCAGTTCAAGCAGGACTTTTTATTCGCTTTTCTTCATCTTTACAAAAGGCAACAAAACACAGCAACATTTTGCCTTTTGACCGTTGACCGTTTTGTTCAGGGAGAAATAGATATTTTAAGTATTAAGCCTGATTTATTTTATTCTTCTCTCATAGACTTTGATCGTCCAAAATATACTTAGAACAGGAGGTGTAAAGTAATTAAGTAGATTTACTTTTTAGAAGTACTTTTAAAGTATTATACTTTAGTTTTTTCATGTGATGTTACTTAATGCTTCCCTCCATGAAATTTGACATCTTAGTAGTATACTAAATAGTATATATAATATAGTATACTAAATAATAAAAGAGTGTAAAATACGAGTACTTTACTTTTGATACTTCAAGTATAATTTCCGTGCTTTTACTTCTGTACTTTTTCATAACAGTATCGCTATTATTCTTTAATCAAGTCAAGTGTCTGAATATTTGGGTCAATCCTGTTTATGTTATTCCTATGAAAAATCGACTGTTTGTAGAAATCTATTAAAGGCAAGTCAAGAGCTGCACACACACACACGCACGCACACACACACACACACACACACACACGCACACACACACACACACTCCGCCCTGCTGCTGCTGCTGTAAAGGCTCAGCATGGCCCTGATCCAGGACCAGATACCTCTCATACTTGTATGTGGCTCCTGGACTTTTGAGCCACAGCTGGGCTCATAACGTTTGTTGCAGGGTGTAATGTGGAGAGTAGAAACTTAGTGCATGGTGGGAAATCAAATCTTCTTTGCAACTTATGAGCTGAGGCAGATGTAAAATAACCAAAAGCACAATTTATTTTGATTCAAGTCAACATAATATGAACCACGTGAAACCAAACATCTCTGTCTCTCCTCAGCCTGGTGCTGCTGTTTTTTTTCCAGGTTATCCGGTGCCAAGATTCCCGACTATTTATGAGCACATCTGTGACTGAAATGTGCCTTTATTTATATGTGTATATCTTTATCTTATCAGTAGAGTCCCCGTCAGATACACCGTGTGCACCTGTTTGAAAAATATTTAATAAAAACTAGTGTTTTTTAAGGTTTAAGGAATTGAAGATTTATGTTTTATGTGTTCAGTAGGAACCACTTGAGGTTTGGAGTTTAGTGCTACAGACAGTTCAGGGAACTTAGAAACATTGATAGACATCCTAATGAAACGTTGGGTTTGCTGACATTAAGAAAACTGCAGAGCATCGCATCTTTGTCCTTTAAGATCCTCGGAATGCAGTTTTTTACACGTTCGGAGGAAACGGTTCTTGCTGAATGTTGAAGACAATCCTGCAATCCTGAGGATGTTCCTCACATCCAGAGCTGCTGCAAGGAGCAGGAATGACTCCTCATCAGGGGCCAAATACCTTCTACTGTCAGACCCCTGTTGATGTTTAAAGCATCTGATATGAAGCAGCATCTCTCCTACTTCTTGTAAAACCTCCCACGATCCCAGAGGCCCCAGCAGCATTACAAAGGATGAACAAATCTTCTCAACGTTTGGCAGATTAGGCAGGACACCAGGATGAGAGACAGAGAGAGAGAGAGAGAAAGAGGCTTTAATTTAACTTGCAGAGGGCGGCTGCGCTGCGTTAATAAGACCCCCTGCTGTTTCTGATGAGCAGTAATGGAGGAGGGGAGATGTGAGGAGACAGATGTGTCTGAAGGCTAAAAGGCAGCGGACAGTATTTTAGGGAGTTCCAGGTCCATTTCATTGCAACTTTTGGGTTTTATTTTTATATCATCATTAGTGACGACACTCAAACTGAGATCTTGGTGATTTCACTTTTCAAACCAGAGAAACAAAGACGAGCAGACGGATTAAAAAGGTCATGGAAAGGTTAATGACTGTACAGTCCCAGTTTCGTTTTGTCTTTCAAATGAAGGCAGAAGTTTGTTTAAACCCGTCTTGATCTATCCCTGGTGTTTGTTTCTGTCACTGTGATATCAGTGGCAATTAATAACTTTTTGGATAGTCACTTGATCATTATTGATTAATCTCTTAGTTGTTTGATTTAAATGGTATATTGAAGGTCATAGTCATAGTCAAATTCATTTTAAAATGAGATGTCATGTATAAACATCTAATCCAAGTTCTAAGGCTGAGAGTTGATTAATCTATTGATTATTTAACTGATTAATTGATTAGTTATTTGGTTCATAAAATTGTGTAAATTGTGTTGATCATTGTTTCCCAAAGCTGTAGAATCAACCTAATATGTCTTTTTTTGTCAAGACCAGCAATCCACAAAGAAACAAGAAAATAATCAGATTTGAAAAGCTGGAATCAGAGAATTTTGGACATTTTCTTCTTAAAAGTTATTTAAAATGATTAATTGATTATCAAAATAGTTGGCGATTGATGTAATTGCTGGCAACTAATCAATTAATCATTGCAACTTTAGTAATTACTAAAATAAAAACAACTGTACCAACCTAGTCAAGTTGTAATAAACTAAAACTTGCCAAAAGGAGCCTTTGAATGATGCTGTTTATTCTGTTTATATTGTGCTCACAGGATTTTCTCATTGATATGAAAAAAAAAAAAAAAGAATCTCGTGTCTTTGTAGTTTCAATTGTCTGATCAATCTTCCTGCACTGAGGAACATGCACAAAAGTTTGTCAATATATATATATATATATATATATATATATATATATATATATATATATATATATATATATATATATATATATATATATATATATATATATATATATATATATATATATATATATATATATATATATATATATATTAATATTGTTATTATATACAGAGAAGTAAAAATCTCTATTGAGCTCCACCCTTTTTATTGTGGTTCAATCAAACTATGTAATGATTTAAATCCCTGATCAAACCTCGGATAATTAATTTTGCTGGGAAATGTTTCACAGAAGAAGCTGGCATTTCTGTTTCACTGGGGCCTTTAAGGATCATTCAGTACACATTTTATTTACAGCGTTGCAGGCTAAAAGTGATTAAAGGTAAAAGGTCTGAGAGCTGATTGTTTTCTTCTGAATCATTTTTACAGAGAGCACAGGACGTCGCTGCCGTGGCTGCACAAACCTATAAATTCTTCAATATCATGATAGATAATCTTTAGAAATCTCTCATCTGCATCTGAATCTGCATCAGAGCGCAGAGAGAGAAATTTATGGTGCATCACGTTTGATTCAGTTGAGTAAATGGAAAGTGTTTTAAATGTCCCTGCATTGACGGAATTAAAACCTGCATCTACACTAAACAGTTTCTTCTAATGTTCCAGCGATATTTAAAAAAATATTTGCATAAATACCAGAAAGAAAAAATATAGCTTTTTAATGGAAGTAAGAACAGAGTTAAAAGAGCATGATCTGTCAATGTTTTTGAGCGTTTTTAATAGTCAGTATGTGTTTTTTTTTTTTTTGTGAGAGATGGTGGACTTGTTTCATGGAAAAACTGGAGAGGTGAACGGTTTTAGGAAAATTCCTGCAAAGGGCAGAGAAAGAACAACCGAACAGAAGGAAAAAACACTGATTGACAGGAGAGGACATAACATGGTGTTTGTTGAATAATTTATCATGAATCCTATTTTGCATTAAAGCAACATATCCTCCTTGAAGGGAAAGTGAGTTGTCTATACAACAGCTGCAGAAAGTGGGCAGGAAGAAAAAAAAAAAAAAAGAAGTCAGTGCAGTTGAAGAAAATCAAGGTCTGATGATGAAAGAAAAGAGGATTTTCCCCGACCAGCTCCAACTATTAAACATCAACTCTGATCCTTGAAACAAAACCCTGTTTATGTTTCCGAGTTTAAATGAAGCCAACTTTTTCATTTCATTGCAGGCTAGTGTAGGTCAGGATGAGGGCAGGACTGTGTAAGAACTGAAGGTGCTGCAGCACCGTTTGCCCTCATCTAATTAGATACAGTATTTCAATAAATATAGCTGCTTTAATTGGTTTTGAATGCTAGATAACGTTTACGTATACATATATGTATACAAAATGACTCTGACTCTGAGTATGACCTTTTTTGAGCGACATAGTATAGTTTGACCATTTTTGAGTGAGTTAGTATAGTTTGACCTTTTTTGGACGCTATAGTATAGTTTGACCACTTTTGAGCAACATAGTATAGTTTGACCTTTTTTGGGCAACATAGTATAGTATGGTGTTTTTTGAGTTACATATTATAGTATGACCATTTTTGAGCGATATAGTATAGTATGACCTTTTTTTGGCGACATAGTATAGTATGACCTTTTTTGGGCGACATAGTATAGTATGACCGTTTTTGGGCGCCATTGTATAGTATGACCTTTTTTGGGCGACATAGTATAGTATAACGTTTTTTGAGCGACATAGTATAGTATGACCTTTTTTGGGCGACATTGTATAGTATGACCGTTTTTGGGCGCCATTGTATAGTATGAGGGGGCGACACGGTGGTGCGGTGGTTAGCACTGTTGCCTCACAGCAAGAAGGTCGCAGGTTCAAGACCCGCCTTGGGCCTGGGTCTGGGGCCTTTCTGTGTGGAGTTTGCATGTTCTCCCCGTGTCTGCGTGGGTTTTCCCCGGGTACTCCGGTTTCCTCCCACAATACAAAAAACATGCTCAGGTTAATTGGCAACTCTAAATTGCCCATAGGTGTGAGTGTGAGAGTGAATGGTGTGTGAATGGTGTGTGTGCCCCACGATTGGCTGGCGACCATCTGGGGTGTATCCCTGCCTCTCGCCTTAACGCGCTGGGATAGGCTCCAGCAGACCCCTGCGACCCCGAAAGGGAATAAGCGGGATAGACAATGGATGGATGGATGGATGTATAGTATGACCTTTTTTGGGCGACAAAGTAAAGTATAACGTTTTTTGAGCGACAAAGTATAGTATGAGCTTTTGTGGGCAACATATTATAGTATGACCGTTTTTGGGCGCCATAGTATATTTTGACCATTTTTGAGCGACATAGTATAGTTTGACCGTTTTTGGGCGACATAGTATGGTATGACCTTTTTTGGGCGACAAAGTAAAGTATAACGTTTTTTTTACAACATAGTATAGTATGAGCTTTTTTGGGCGACATTGTATAGTATGACCGTTTTTGGGCGCCATTGTATAGTATGACCTTTTTTGGGCGACAAAGTAAAGTATAACGTTTTTTGAGCGACAAAGTATAGTATGAGCTTTTGTGGGCAACATATTATAGTATGACCGTTTTTGGGCGCCATAGTATATTTTGACCATTTTTGAGCGACATAGTATAGTTTGACCGTTTTTGGGCGACATAGTATAGTATGAGCTTTTTTGGGCGACATAGTATAGTATGACCATTTTTGGGCGCCATAGTATATTTTGACCATTTTTGAGGGACATAGTATAGTATGACCGTTTTTAAGCAACATACTATAGTATGACCTTTTTTGGGCAACATAGTATAGTATCGTGTTTTTTCATTTACATATTATAGTATGACCTTTTTTGAGTGATATAGTATAGTATGACCTTTTTTGGGTCACATAAAATAGTATGGTGTTTTTGGAGTTACATATTATAGTATGACCTTGTTTGAGCGACATATTACAGTATGACCTTTTTTGGTGACGTACTGTAGTTTGATGTTTTTTGAGCGACATAGTATAGTATGACCTTTTTTGGGCAACATAGTAAAGGTGTGCCCGTTTTAGGCCACATGCTATAGTATGAACGTTTTTTGAGCGACATTGTGTAGTCTTTTTTAGGTGACATAGTATGAACTTTTCTTTTTAATCTTGTATGCTGGCAAATGAACCTTCCAAGATTCAAAAAAGAATGTGTCCAACATTAGGAACTTTCAGCCGTGGTTTCCTCTTCGATAACCCCACAGGTTCCACTTGTTTCATTTGTAGCAGATTTCTGTGGCTCAACAGGTAAGACACTTGCTTGGAGCCTCAGCAGTTTTAGGTTCAGTTCCTGCTCCAAACTTTTTGAAGTAGAAGTTGAGTGAAAGCCCTAAGACACTTCCTCTTGCCCGTTGGACTGGGTAGCTCAGTGTGTAAGAAGGCAGACTGGAAATTAAAGTGAAAATCCTTTTTTTTTAAAGCCGACATCCAAAGTAATGATGACAAAATCCGCTTGAAAACATTCTGTGGTATAAAGATGATATGTAGTGAAGGCAGTTAAGTCTCTTTCCCTGAAGACAGGCAGTGCTGGTTTGAACCTCCCTCTTGACGTTCTTAAATTTAAAAGGCCAGCATCGAAAGTGAAAATATTAAATGCCCCAGAAGAACACTTGTTAAAGTGACCTGACTCCTGGCGAAGTGGGCAAGTTTGTGATCAGAAGTCAGCACTACCACAGCAACTGGTTCGACCCTTTACCTGTGGTCCCTTAGTATGATGTTTTTTGAGTGACATACTGTTGTATGAAATGTTTTGGGCTACATAGTATAGTATGACCATTTTTGGGCAACATAGTAAAGTAGAAGTTGAATTAAATCTCTAAGAAACTTCGACTAGCATGTTAGACTGGGTACCTCAGTGTGTAAGAAGGCAGACTGTAAGTTGAAGTGGAAATCCTGTTTTTAAAAGTGAACATCCAAAGTAATGATGATAAAAGCCCCTGGAAAACACATCTTGGTGTGCAGAGGACATGTGGCGATGGCAGTTAAGGCTCTTTACCTAAAGACATGCCATGCTGGTTCGAATCTGTCTCTTGGCATTCTTAAATATGTTTGTATAGCCCAGAAAATCGCGGATATTGCCTAATTTAACAGGCCAGCATCTAAAGTGAAGATGTTAAATGCCCCAGGAGAGAACCCATGAATGTGACCCGACTCCTGGCGGAGTGGGGAATTTTGTGATCTTAAGTCATTACCAACGCAGCACCTGGTTCAACCCTGTACTGTGGCTACAATCCCTTAGTATGATGTTTGTTGAGCGACATAGTATGACCTTTTGGGGCGAACATAGTATAGTGTGACCTTTTTTGGGCGACATAGTATAGTATGACCTTTTTTGAGCGACATAGTATAGTATGACCTTTTTTCAGTGACATAGTATAGTATGACATTTTTTGAATGACATAGTTTAGTATGACCTTTTTTGGGCAACATAGTGTAGTATGGTGTTTTTTGGGCAACATAGTGTAGTATGGTGTTTTTTGAGATACATAGTATAGTATGATGTTTTTTGGGCGACATAGTATAGTATGACCTTTTTTGGGCGACATAGTATAGTATGACATTTTTTGAGTGACATAGTATAGTATGACCTTTTTTGGGCGACATAGTATAGTATGACATTTTTTGAGTGACATAGTTTAGTATGACCTTTTTTGGGCAACATAGTGTAGTATGGTGTTTTTTGGGCAACATAGTGTAGTATGGTGTTTTTTGAGATACATAGTATAGTATGATGTTTTTTGGGCGACATAGTATAGTATGACCTTTTTTGGGCGACATAGTATAGTATGACCGTTTTTGGGCGACATAGTATAGTATGACATGTTTTGAGCAGCATAGTATAGTATGACCTTTTTTGGGCGACATAGTATAGTATGACCGTTTTTGGGCAACATAGTATACTATGACGTTTTTTGGGCGACATAGTATAATATGACGTTTTTTGGGCGACATAGTATAGTATGACCGTTTTTGGGCAACATAGTATAATATGACCTTTTTTGGGCGACATACTATAGTATGACCTTTTTTGGGTGACATACTATAGTATGACCTTTTTTGGGGGACATAGTATAGTATGGCGTATCTTGAGCAACATACTATAGTATGACCTTTTTTGGGCGACATAGTATAATTTGACCGTTTTTGGGCGACATACTATAGCATGACGTTTTTTGAGCGACATAGTCTAGTATGACCTTTTTTGGGCGACATAGTATAGTATGACCGTTTTTGGGCAACATAGTATATATAGTATGACATTTTTTGAGTGACATAGTTTAGTATGACCTTTTTTGGGCAAAATGCTGTAGTATGACCTTTTTTGGGCAAAATGCTGTAGTATGACCTTTTTTGGGCAACATAGTGTAGTATGGTGTTTTTTGAGTTACATAGTATAGTATGATGTTTTTTGGGCGACATAGTATGGTATGACCTTTTTTGGGCGACATAGTATAGTATGACCGTTTTTGGGCGACATAGTATAGTGTGACCTTTTTTGGGCATCATAGTATAGTATGACCTTTTTGGGCAACATAGTATAATATGGTGTTTTTTGAGCGACATAGTATAGTATGACCGTTTTTGGGCAACATACTATAGCATGACCTTTTTTGGGTGACATACTATAGTATGACCTTTTTTGGGCGACATACTATAGTATGACCTTTTTTGGGTGACATACTATAGTATGACCATTTTTGGGCGACATAGTATAGTATGACCTTTTTTGGGTGACATACTATAGTATGACCATTTTTGAGCGACATAGTATAGTATGATGTGTTTTGAGCAGCATAGTATAGTATGACGTGTTTTGAGCAGCATAGTATAGTATGACCTATTTCCTCCATCCTTGCCTCACCCACCCACCCTTCCTTACTTTTTTTCTTCTTTCTTTCTCCTTTCCCTTTCTTAACCTGAGGACAAAAGAAGGGTTAAAAAGAATGAATATTATACAACTCATATGAGCAAAACACAAATATTTAAAGCTCAACCTACTATTACTACTACTAGTATTATTATTATGAGGGCTTGCTGCTCTGACTGATTGATATCATGTGAGACCTCTCATCGGATAACAGAAAGAGAGAGAGAGAAATAAAACAGATTATGAAGAAAGAAGCTCTGTGCTGCGACAAACTCTGCAGCTGTGGTTATACTAAATAAATAAAACACACAAAAAAGCCAGCGACAGTATGATCCAGCCGCACTAAATTCTTTCATTCCTTTTTTAGGACACTTTTTGTCTTTTTATCAGCCGTCCTCCGAGATTTGCCTGAGGCCTCCGCTCCACTGCACCGCGCTCAAAAAACAAACCGGCTTAAATAAAATATCACCATCAGCTTCCATTATGCAGATGGAAGTGTTATAACCTTATTAGTAATCACAGAGGGGAGAAAACTGCTCCGTTCACTCACCCAGATGCAAAAATCCCTCGATTTCAAATCCGAAAAGTGGATTTGAAAACATGAGGACGCAGTCAGCTGTAATGAGGTTCAGCTGCTTTTAGACATTTTGATGGTTGATGTCATTCTTCTTCTTGTGTTCGAGGTGCAAAACAAGAAGAGAATCTTTATATTTGGGTTTCAATTTGAGCTCATAAACATACACTGGAGAAATAACATCAGTATTTTTTCTTTTCTATTTACCTTATTTTTCCTGTATTTCAAAAACAAAATCACAAACATACTGTAATTTCATATTTCCTAAAATTTCGCTATTGTGATTTATTCTTAAAAGAAATAGATTGATATTGAATGTAACTTATAACTATCAAATGTTTGTAAATCAAATATATCAGTGGCATAACAATTTATAACAGATGATTACTTGTATTATAGCAGTGTCAGTACATTATATAGGACATCATTGTTTTTTTTGTTTTTTTTAATTTTTTGCTGTGAAATGGGTATTTTCTTTTCTTTCACAGATTATTACTGGTGCCCATGCTAAATGGAATATTACTATTTTTTCCACATAGTTGTGTTTTGTGTGGTGTATTATAAATATATGTAGATTTAAGCCAAGAATGTATTTACAGCTACACTAATTTTTTGTACATTTACCTGGCTCCTGCTGCACCATCCAAAACAATTATTTATTATATTTAAAATGACGAATATGAGCAAAATGCAGACACCTGATTTAGGATGTTTCTGTCTGCTGACCATAAATCAAACAGCGTCTTCAGTGGAGTCGTTTGTCTCCGTGTGGCCACAGTTAACCTTCCCTATATAAAGAGAAGCTGCTCAACACTGAATATGTTAATGACTCAGCGGTGTTATTCACTCAGCGTGGATCTGCGGATTCAACTGTAACCAAAATCTATTTAAATAAAACCCCAGGAGGTCGCTGGAGAGCCCTCGAAACACCATAAACTACAAAACCAATTACCGGGGAACAGACGAGGCTCCTGCTCACAGTTACTGCAAACATCAGCCGTCGAGGGAGCGAGGATCCGTCTTCATGTGCTTAATAACTGAGAGTTTGGTCCCACCTCCGTTTTAAAGCTGCCAAACTACATCCTCAAATCAGTAAATTTCATTGGAATCATTGGACGCAGCTCCACTAAAATAGGATAGAATAGAGTAGAATTTATTGTCATTGCACAGGAGATACAAGATTCAATGCACTCATGTGCAGAAATTAGCAAAAAATACTCTACTCTCTACTACTCATATTACAGTCTCATCCATCCTATCACATTCATTCACCACTCTATGCCTTTAAAACTAAATAAACCAAAATAGAATATAAAGCTAACGGCATGAGGTTAAGTGTATAAGTGCATTGCATAAGAAAATGGTACAGTGAACCTGTATACTTTCTGTTTGTATCTGGATAAAACTAATGGTATGTGCTTCACTGTGATTTCTGAACTTGTTACTACATGGATTTTTTTTTTAACAAGGAATGTTTCTGACTGTAGAAATGTGGTGTTTTCATCTCACAGAGGGTGGTCAACGGCACTGAAACACAAGTGTTACAGATACAACGTGATCCTCATGAAGTGCTGTATTAGTGAATAAATCTTATATATATAATATATAATAAATATTATATATATATATATATATATATATATATATATATATGAGGAGACTATGAAACACAAGCAGACAAATTAAAATAAAATTCATGGAGGTTACGCTTTCAAAATAAAAGCATAAAACCTCTATCGCAATTTGTGGCAAACAAAGAGACAAAGACTGAAAACACCAACAGACCATGAACTTGTTCAATAGAGGCTGTTAGCCACGCCCACATGGAGATCAATAAAAGCCTACGACTGCCTTTGTTCGTGTGTGTGTGTGTGTGTGTGTGTGTACCAAAAGTTAGTAACGCTGCAGCAAAATGACCACAGCCAAGAACAAATGTGTGTGTGTCTGTGTGTGTGTGTGTGTGTAGGCAACAATTAAATACGTCAGAATGGATAACATTTGGCAAAAACAAACTGTGTGTGTGTGTGTGTGTGTGTGTGTGTGTGTGTGTGTGTGTGTGTGTGTGTGTGTGTGTGTGTTTGTGTGTGTGTATGCGTGTCTGTTGTCCCGGCCTTCTCAGCAATCATAAATCTGGTGTGTGTTTGACCTCTGGCCTGATTCCACGACCCGACGCTCTCTGACTCGGTAGTGATCTCTAATACACACATAATCCTCTGCGTGTGTGTGTGTGTGTGTGTGTGTGTGTGTGTGTGTGTGTGTGTGTGTGTGTGTGCGTTCACAAGAGTATGTTCCCATGATGTGGTCATGAAATTTAAAATGGATACAAAGCTTCCCTTAATTACATCAAGCTGCAGGACACACACTATCACACACACACACACACACACACACACACACACACACACACACACACCCAAAGTAAATTCGACCTGGCTCTCCCTTCTCGTTTCCATACTGGCAAGCGTTATAACGCTCTGACTCATTCTTGCACTCAAGTTTCTCCTCCATCTCTTTTTCTCTTCTCTCTGTCCACTCTCTCTCTCTTTCATTTCCTGTTGACAGTCCCTCGCTCTCCTGATCTCTCTTTTTGTCTCTTTCACGGCTCTTTACTTCCCTCCTTTTTCAAGCTACTAAATATATTCTGTCACAAAGAAAATAATAAACACACCCTCTCTGCTTTTGCTTGTTTCCCCCGACTCACACCCTCGTTCTCAGCCACGTTCCTTTCCTTTCCTTCCATCCCTTCTTTTCCTCATCTGTTTCTCCCAATATGGTCCTCAATCAGGGAGAGGGAATAGAGAGCCAGTGCAGGAGATGCCACAGATAGCAAAAAGAAGAAGAAGAAGAGAGCAGCACATCACAGCATGTTTACACAGAGGCTGTGGTTTCCAGTTCAGATCTCACTAAATAAATGAAGTCATTAAAGGTGGGTTTTCTCCACTTTACTCCAGTGGATTTGACCTCAGGAGTGTGTTTACAGTCAGTGTTTTCAGCCACAGTGGAAGTGACAGTGCAGATATGAAACAGCTGAACTGGAAACACTTACACAGACAGACTGAACCAGGAACGCCGGTGTTTTCTTTTACTTTCCATCAGATCCTTTTTCGATCGTGACGTCTCCGTTCCAAAATATTTATGCTCACGCTGAAGTCAGAGTCAGAGTCCTTGAGGCACAAATAATTCGCTGATGTTAAAAACTCTTTGTGTCCTCACCTCAGTTTGTGCTCATTAAAGAATTAAGACCTTGACTTCAGTGATTCAAAACTTTATTTACATGAAGTTAATCAACTTTCCATGAATAAAGGTCCAAATCAAAGCAACAGAAGAGCCTTTCAGTCCCTTGTATGGTCCCAAAATGCACCTCAGCAGCGTCGTGTTTTTTAGACCCTCTTTCAAATTCAAGGAGAATAATTTACAACACACCTCAAAGCTTCCTCCAGCTGCAAAACTGCACAAAAATGACAAAAACACGTCATCTGACGCCTGCAAGACACCGCCAGTCTCCTAAAAAACAATCTATCAGCCACGTTGTGTTCTGGAGGAAAGCAGCTTGTGCGATGTGCATCTGTATCATTGGTGTATTTGGAAGAACACTAGTTCCAATGCTGTGAAATCAGACACAACAGAGTCTGAATGAAAGGACTCCACAGCTGATCGATTCGCCGCCGTTATGATGCGACGCCACAATCTGACACTAGGAAACAGGATAATGTCCGCCGCCGCCACCGCAGTCTGTGGCCCTTAAAAAGCAAACAAAGGCCGTGCTGTTTTCCTACTGGCCGCCTCGTCCTCATGACGACTAAACTGATCTGGATGTGTAAAATCAATGAGTGGCTCTTTATACACTCAGCTGTTAGTCTCTAACTGTTCTGTCCTTTGTGGAGATTGTAGAGTTTCCTCCTCCCAACATGAACCTGGGACTCAAACAGCAGCGTCACATTGGACACGTCACGTGCATATGTGTGTGTGTGTGTGTGTGTGTGTGAATGTATTTAGGGCAAAGGAGGCGTGTTGGTGACGTTTTATATCTGAACAGTTGTAGCGGTTATTTACTGACATGCAGCCTAAACTGTTCACACGGGTCACAGCTGCTTCACCGTCAGCATGCACGCATTTTATCACATGCACGACGACTCTGAAAGGAGCTGAGCGTTTACTGCAGTAAATGTCCTCAATGCTGCCAAGAAATATATTTATTTTACTCTTTTATGCTTTTTTGTTTTTTTATGTGAATGAATGAATTAATGTCATGACGATAAGGATATTCTCTTCTATTCTTTCTGTCGCCTCAGGCCAACAATAAAATGATGAGACAGCTTTGGTGAGAGAAGCAGTGATTTACAACATGTCCTGCCTCCTGCAGCTCTACACTGCAATAAATAAAATGTTAACAAGTGAGAATATCTTGTTTGGTGCAATAGGGCCAATGCTGAGGAGAATTAGCTTTTTTTAAATGGGAGATAATTTATTTTTCTAGATGTTTTTCAGTGCTTTGGGTCAATTTGGTCTTGTGAGTTAGTTTTGATTTAAGAAAACAAGACCTTCATTTTCTGATCACAGAGTAAATGTATTAAATCAAGAATAAAACTTGAAATAAACCTAATTATTGCCTTAACCAGATGAGTTTCTGGTACGTGTGAAGGTGTCAGAGATGGACAACTCCCAGCAGTCATCTGCAGGCATGATAGGACAATTCCAGACATATATTATGGGCTATATTTAGATGGTGTTTAATTATGTTGCCAGTTAACCATGAAAATATATAAATAATTGCTAATTTAATGAAATGAAACAGCTTCTTCGTCGTGTCACTGCCTGCAACTTCTTTAGAAAAAATCAAAAATTACTGAAATTAAATCTTATCAGGTGAAAATGGTGAGTAGAATTATTTTATCCCAATGGGAGATCTTTTTTTAAATTTTATTTTATTAGTTTTAATCATTTCTAAAGAAAATGTTTGCCCTGCTTCAGAAAAAAATAAAATAAGCTAAATTATCTGAAAAAAATAAGATAATTCTAGTCTATATTGGACTAACTGTACCAAATACAAGACAATTGCATTAGTTAAGATGTCATTTTTTGCAGTGTGCAATATAGAGGAAGAGAAATGGAATGATACTGACATTTCTAAACGGTATAAAACACTTCAGCAGGTTTGCATTAAGAGTTATTGAGCATATAGAGGTGTTTCCTGGTCTTCAGGTTCGTATATTTCTGCAGAGCTGAGATATGGCAGCTGCTCTGAGATCAGTTAGCAGTTCTTCAAAGGGTCGTGTGTTTTACTGCCGAGGGCTGGAGGTCCAAACATTCATCCTGCTGCTGTATAATTGAATTGACCTGATGTATGAAGCAGCTTCAGCTCAGCTGCACGCACCTACACACACGCACACACACACGCACATACACACACACCTACACACACATGCACACATAGACACAGTTGAACTCATATTTTCACATGTGCACAGAAACTCAGTCACATGTGTAATCGGATGCACAATCATGCAACCACACACACACACACACAGAGGAACATATTGGTCCCCATTTGTATGAGCGCTCCATTGACCCATATTGTGTTATTTTTCTCCCAGCAGTCAAACGCCTCCGTTTCTCTCCAGCTTCTGACTGATTGTCTCTGGAGGTTCATCACTGACTCTGCTGACTGAAGCCTGAAATCTGCCCTGAATATGTGGAGCCTATTTTGGAGCTTTTTCAGCTACACTATGCAAACTTTGATCCGTTCTCCTTCTCAGTCACTTATTACAACCAGCTGCTTGAACACAATGATTTTTCGATCAGTGTACTCTAAATAGAACTTTATAACTTAACTTTTTTTCTAATGACGCCTTATCACTGTGTACTCACATTTATCTAAATATTAAAAAAATCATAACATCAAGGTGCCATATTAAAGACACAAGGAGCTTAAAATCCTACTATGTCACCAGATTTTTGTGGAATTGTCAAACAATCTTTTTTTTCGTTTTGTATTTCAGCAGAATTACGACAATCATGTCAGATGGTTCATAGGTTTGAATGTTAAACAAAGTGAAATGCTTGAAGTTTGCCGATAGTTCATGATCCAAATAATAAGGAAGAAATATTAAATGTAAAGATGTACATAACAAATGCATGTGTACTGATATGGGAAAATATCACCAAATCTGACAGTCAAATTGAAATTATTTGGTTTAAGTTGAATAAAGAGTCAAAAACTGACCAGTCCTACATATAAAATAACATGAATGGGGGTAAGTGGAGAAGTGGAGATCTCTGATGTTGGGGTTTAGACTGAGCTGTGTGTGGTATTTGTGCATGTGTGTGTGTGTGTGTATGTGTGCATGTGACAGTGGTTTAATATTTTCAGGAGGCTGTTGTGCATAAATTTGCATGTTAATAAGTGCAGCTGCTCACTAATTGAACTTTCTATCCACTGATTGGTTGGCGCATTCATTTCATAATTATGGGTAAATAGGTGCACAATCTTTACCATTTATAAACATGACGCCTCTGTTTATGTGATTGATAACACAAACTGTATTCCAGGTGCTTTTTTGTGATTAAATAGCTGTTTTCATGTTTTTAGTGCAGCCATTTTCTTCTACACCATAGTAGGTGAACAGCTTCTGTAAATCGATCCCTTCTGTATGATGGATTTCCTCCTATATGGATGATGAAAGCAGCTTTTTGTCTTTTTAATTCTCAGAGACCCAAAACTGGAGCCTCATTTATCAAACTGCACATAAAACAGTTTGTACATGTGTGCTTAGGAACTATGTGGATAAACAAAAAACAGGTTTTCATTGAACGTGCACAATAGTAAATCTCACACATGCAGAAATGTCCTCGGAATGTCTTAAATTAATGTCCCTCTGTGACGAGTTTTGACCACACTAGTCTATTAAAAGCAGATTCAAAGAAAAATCTCAGTCTAAGTTCCCAGAGAGAAGTTGTGTGTGTTGCAGGCACCACTGAGCATGTGCAGCAACGCAGCTCCGGTCATTTTGCAAATTTGAAAGGCCAATCTGAAACATGCAGTTTAGTTTTATTGGAGGGGTCTGAGGACTCAGAACACCAGTCTGGTGTGACCACCATTCGCCAGCAGTGCAACACATCTTCATAGAGTTGATCAGGTTGTTGATTGTGGAATCTCAGTCAGGTCCTTTATAAACAATATGAAAGATAAATGGTTATTTTGTCTGTGTAGAAAATGTTTTAGATCATGTTCATGTCACAAAAGTGTTGCATTTATATTTTTGTTCAGTGTCTAAAACTAGAAGCGTCTGTCAGTCTGTGGCTCGCATGTCTCTCAAGAAAAATTATTTGGATGATTGTCAAAACATTATTATCATTAATTATTATTTAAATCTATACTCCCATAGGTGTGTCGTGGTCATGTATGGGGTAGTGTTCTTGCCTTATAAGCATCAGACCCTGGTTTGAGTTTTAGCTAAAGCTTTGCATCTATGCCACAAAATACATTTCACAAAGTGCTACCATTCAAACCGTTACCTATTCAAAACCTGTCATTCTGCACAGATCCTGCAGCCAATATAGTGAAATTAAGTTTTATGTTTTAGTTGCTACTTTTATTCCCCATGTTAACACAAGCTACTGTGGCCAGGGCCAATGTCAAAACAACAAACTTTTTAAGAAAAGATCACATGCTGTTGTCTTTTTATTCTTTCATAGACATACTAGCTACATACTAGCTGCAGTATTTTATATATAAAATATATTATTGAACAGTGTGAAAAGGTTCATTTCTACGGGCAATGCACCAGTTTCTTTTAATTATATAAATACGACAGTGCTCCATGTTAGAAATGAGAAAAGCAGTGAAAACAGAGCATCATGCAGCATGGCCCTCCCCCCATCTGCAGCAGCTCTAATCCTGAACCCAACATGTTCTCATCACAGATCGGGACGTTTTGATCCACGCCGGGGCCGGCGACTTTCAGCAGCATTGGCAGACGACTCGTATCGAGCTGAATCCGTTCTGTGGCTTACACCATATTTCCACAAGTGATCCTCTTAATATGTTACACTATTGACCTCCACCTAGATTCATCACCACGGCAACCCTATCGGGTATTGATCGACGTCATTACTGCAGTTTGTGGCAGAT
This sequence comes from Eupleurogrammus muticus, assembly GCA_036785175.1. NCBI lineage: Eukaryota > Metazoa > Chordata > Actinopteri > Scombriformes > Trichiuridae > Eupleurogrammus > Eupleurogrammus muticus. The sequence goes on from JAYKQN010000026.1 coordinate 644,960, forward strand.
GCCTGGAGGCAGGTCATATGCTAATGGCACAGGGCAGCATGCAAAAAACATAGATAATATGAATATATATCAGTGTATGTGTGTGTTTAAGTGAGTGCTTGTGTTGCTTGCTTTCAGTTTCATTGCACGTGTGTGTCTGTGTGAAGGACTCCAGCTTCCACAGAGGGAAAAAAACAAATCTCAGAGTACAGCCTGGCAGACGAGGGGACCCTGCATCATAAAAGGCTCTTGTAAAAATAACAATAATGTGCTGGTTTCTACTCTGCACTGAGCTTTTCCACATGTTTCTGAGCAGAGACTTTCATGGAGCCTCATACGTCATGTGCCAGGACGTTTATAACGCTGATGTCTGGTCGCTTTGTAGAATGTTGGGGTGCTGCAGAGTTTAGATATTTTTTGATTAAACAAAGGTGATTTTTAGTTTGGGAAAGTTTGTAAAAGAGGTGAATTCCTCAGCAGTTAGCTGCTTCACATCTTTTCTTTATGGGTGATGTTACCACAGGAAGTATAATGTGTCCATGGAGTTAGTATGGACCTATTTATTTGACAATTAGTCAAATATTTGATTAGTTGCCAACGATTACATTAAGACAACTATTTTAATATTTGAATAATTGATTTGAGTTATTTTTTAATAAAACAATGTCCAAATTCTCTAGGTCTGGCTTCCTAATCTGATTATGTTCTGGTTTCTTTGTCCTCAAAAAAACGCCTCAAATCCACCTGAACAACATTTCAAGAGACTCGAATCTCTACAATTTGATTGGATCATTTAAAAGTGGGCGTATCCTAGCATATGCATGACGATTCTGGCAACGTTCACCCTATGTTCCATCATGGATGCCCACTCACATTGATTGACAGGTAAGTGTCATGATACTATTGATACGATTGGTTGAAATTTCATAGGATTGCAGATGCGGATGCAGTGGGTGGTTTGTGTTGTGATGACGTGGCGTCGTACCTGCAGAAGACGCCGACGCCCTCCAGCAGGTAACACTGTCCGTTGTTGAAGCAGTAGTTGGGCAGCGTGTCGCAGGGCGAGCGGCAGCTCCCGTTCACCACCTGGAAGCCGACGCGGCACCCGCCCATCCCGTCAGACCCGTCCACGGGCGAGACCGCCGGAGGAGCCGCCACAGGGGTGTTTGGCACCGGGTCTCCGGCCGACCCCGGGACCCCGGGCTTGGAGCGACCAGGGGACCCAGCGGACACCCGCAGGTCTTCGTCACTCTCGTAGGCATCGGTCGTGGTGCTGTAGGTGTACTCATCGGCGGTCGGGGACACGCCGTCCTCGTAGGGCGTGAGGTAGTCGTAGTTGTCGGGCATCGCCCAGGAGGTCGGGTCGCCGCCCTGGAGCTCGTGGGCGTGCGATGAGGTGGCGGGCGGGGCCAGGTCCAGGCTGCGTCCGCGGGACAAGGGGTCGAAGAAGTCGACGTGGAGCACGTCGGGGTTGGAGGGGTTGGTGGAGGGCGGGGGCGGGGCGGTGGTGGTGGCGAAGAAGCGGTCCAGGTCGAACACGTCCGTGTCCTTGGCGTGGATCCAAGGCGGGTCGGTGTGCGCCAAGCGCCCCTCCTCTTCGTCCTCCTCCTCACCTTCCGCCACTTCTGGTTTGTGCGGGTTGCTAGGCAGCAGGTGCTCCGTCTCGGCCGAGTCGGGGCTGAGCTGCGGCGGGGAGGCCACGCCCACCTCGTCCGCCGCGGGGACCAGCGTCTCGGCGAACATGCCGCTGCTCTGCTCCTCCTCCTCGCCGGCGCGGGGGATGCGGCCCGCCCTCACGGTCACTGCGTCAGGACTGGCCGAGCTGCTTGCCCCGGTTACCGCGACAACGACCTTTTCAACCTTGGCGGGCCCCTCCTCCTCGTTGAGCAGGGAGGTAACGTTGGCCGCGCTGTCCGGCTCAGTGGCGTTAATCCCTGCAAACACACACAACAACTTAGCACAAATATAACCTCACAACAAGTTTTTAAAAACCCACATTTATTCAATTAATCCTATCAATACAAAGATTAATCAATTTCATTATTGCTGATTCTTTTACATATTTGGAGGAATTATGCTTATTGCCTTTACACAATAGATGTACCTAGAACATATCATATACAATATTTCAGTTGAAAAAAATGATTACTGATCATTTTTAAATGTCTTTTAATAGTTATAATTTTGACTAATTTATCTTAAACTTGATTTGTCACTTGTCTGTTAAGTGACTGATTCAAAGACTGATCTGCACTTGTCGATCTGACTGGAAGCAACGAATATTTTGATAATGAATTAAGCTATCGATTTTTCAATAGGTAACAATTAACAATTGATTTATTTGACCAGACCAAAAGTCCACAACTCAAATATAATCGCTATTTAGTTTACTATTATAGAATTACTAAAGAAACCACACAAATTATCATATTTTGAGAAGCTGGACAATTTGTTTTTTCAAAATTATTCAAATTATCAAAATAGTTGGCGAATAATGTTAGCAACTTATTAATTATTTGATGCAGCTCTAGAGAATATTATATAGAACAATCTTCACATTGTATTGATGATGTGGATTTTGCCAATTTATGATGATACTGTTTTATAGGTCAATTGTAATGATCCACCTGACAACTACATAAGAGAAACAAAGTCATTTATTAATGTGGCTTTTGAATATTTAAACCCTGAAGGCGAGTTCAGGGATCGATTGTGAGACCAGTCGCCACAGAAAGAAGAGAGAGAGAGAAACAAAGTGCAGCCAATTTAATGAAGTGAAAATGGTTTCACTCTAAACACAAACCACAGTTTGCATCGATCACTTCAGGAAAAACATTGAGCCGTAAACAGGCTGTTACAGGAGCAGGACTCGTCAGGGAGATGCCCACCACACGCTGCCAGTTTTCCATCTTTCCCTGTTCTACACCGGAATAATACAATGGAACTAACAGTGATGTGAATGCTGCTTTCACTTAGAAATAAAATCTTTAATCTCACAGGCGCCACAGATAAAATCTTTGTTTCTTATCCAATCAGGAAGCATTAACTATGAGCTAAGAAATGCTGCAGACATTGAGGAGTTTGATGCAGCACCTGCTGCTGTTTTATCCTGATCTCTGAACACAAACTCTTTCAATTCACTTTTTCCAAAGACTTTTCCCAGCCACAGACTGACATCACAAACTAAAGCCTTTGGCATTATGGGTCGGCCACAGTGGTCTGAGGGAGTCCAGCAGTGAAGCCGCCGGATGACAAATTAAAACGAGACGTGATTGGCTGTGTATTTATCCCCCAGTCGATTACTTCATATAAGGGCGGCTGGTTGAGTCATGCAGAAAGCTGCTTTACGGCCGCTCCCTTTAGGATTAAAGGAATAATTCACTAATGTATTTGAATGGTAAAGAGCTGGGATTAGGGATTATGGGGTTGGAGAGGGAGGGATTTGGCATATTTTGGGGGAACCCTGCAAAAAGAGGGGGGAGGGGGTGATACTGAGGAGACGGAGACAAGACAGCTTAATGTGTGTAAGAGGGCTGTAAATATGTGAAGATAAAATTATTTAGAGAAGCTTTTCATTGTGGGTGATGGAAAACTGAGCTCAAATAAACTAGAATAACACGCAAGTGTTTTTATCAAATGAGCAAATTAAACTCACACATTCATAAAAGTGTAAAAAAAAAAAAAAAAACACCAGAAAAATGTTGAGAGGTTGGTCGTATTTACGAAACCAGTAAATAATCAGATTTGAAATGCTGGAACTACAAAATTTAACATTGTCTTCTTAAAAACGACAAATTGATCAATCATTGCCGATTAATGTAATAATGGCAACTAATTAATGAATCTACTAATCATTGCAGCTTTAATGGAATTTAGTAATGCAATTAAGACAAATAAAATGGCAGTTCACTCTGATTATTATGATACAGAAACACAAATCATGTGACTTAGTTCCTGCATTGTGATCAACACAGTAAGTGTATTTTATTCTGAAAAGTCTCCATGATGGACACGTCTGTTTGTTCTGAGGAGCCGACGGGAATAAATGACTGAGCCCATCACTCGACGGCAGTGGAGGGACACGTCAACAGTCTGTTTGTGCAGGTTTGCAGCCCAGCGATAAGTTCTCAGGCTGCAGCTACACATAGGTGTCGTTAATAAACGCGAGCAGACTCGTGTCAGAATCTGTCTGAGGTTCTGTCAGATCAGTCGCTTGACGAGCGGTTTGAGGCGATTTCTGGCAGTTCTGACATTTATTGTTCAGTTTTCTGCAGTTTGAACTGCTCCACCATCCAACTCCCCAACATGGCTGCTGTTGAAGATGCACCTAAGACTGAAGCTTGTTTTGATGTTATTGAAGCAAGACGTTGTGTCTTACTGCTGTTTTCTTATTTCTTCTTCATATCCATTTTCATAGTTGAATTCCACAAATATAGTGGAACGCTGGAATATTCTCAGATAAAAAGTGTGAACAGAAAGGTTGCAGGTTGTGGTCGTGCAGGAAGCTGCAGTGTGAGTTCACACAAGATGAATAAAAACAGAGAATATAACCCAGCTCTACTCCAGATGGTGATGTCATACATTTCCCAGGATGCATTTAGACACAACACACAACGTGAACCTCAACTTCTGTCATTCAGTCATCAGTTCAAATTGGGCTAATTAACTGTTAACCTTTAGCCAACCAATCTGTTTTATGGTCTTTTATGGGGACGGAGGTTCTAGTTTTTCTTATAAAGTTTTTATTATTGAAATTCAAAGGTCTATCTATCTATAATAGTAAAGCACTATTACAACGCTTTAATATGAGGCCAGTTCCCTAATCATCATCATCATCATCATCATCATCGTCTACACTCATACAGTGAACAAATGAAGCTTTGCCGCCATATGTGAGTATATTTGTGAGGATCTTTTCTAACTGAAGTTAAACTCCAATCAAATTTTAATTCATTCATCTCTAAATGTCACTGAGCGAGGCTCCATTCATGTGGAAAATAGTTTTATTGATTATGAACTCATCCCAAAGTTAGATGAGGCGATGACCCACAAAACGTCGACACCCTCGGAGAGTTACGACAAACAATCTAATGAATCCGGCATTAAACTAAGACGGTTTACTGAGCGACTTGTCCACAATCTGCTTCATCCACTTGATGCTTTTATATGTCACATGACGTCTTTATACAGTCCACACATCACACGCCTGAATTTTAAGCACATGTCACACTGGTCGGCTTCATAATGAACTAAATATAACAGCGAAAGTTTAAAACAAAGCCAAGAAATAATCTAGAAAACCTGCAAACAGAAAAATCTTTGCAGGAAAACAGGAGTCAGACATTAAGGTACCACCATGCAAAAGGTAAATAATCAGCAAAGAGCATTCTGCGTTCTGGAGAGAAGCAGTACGCAGGAGGAAGAGTTCCCCAGCTGCTTCCTGACTCGGTGCCTTGCAGAAGGCTGAGAGCACGTTTACAGTTTATTACATCACGTCAAGCGCGGTTCCAAGAAATTACACGTACCACTAAAAAGTGTATTCCCGTCAGCAAACGTAATCACTGCCTGCATTATTATGTTCACAGGCGATGCTTTTTCTGACTGCTTCATTCAGGCTGATTCAGACGATTTCTGCAGCGAACGGGAAACGTTTGTTGTTTTTAGGCCTTTTGTTGACTTGACAACGGGATTCTGAAAACGGATGCAAAAGCTGAGTGTTTTAACCCTGCAACCCACTCTGTGAAATGGCAAGATTGGGCTCCTTCAACAAACCTCTGCACTATGTTTTTGTTAAGATCTTCTTCCAATGGTAATGGACCAACGCAGCTGTAAAATGTTAGTATTCATATGTGTGCTGAATTTCAGAGCTGTTGAGTTGCAAAGTTACACCACAAACTCCCGTCCAATGGTCATGTATACTACAGCATTTTTATTAGACTTTATGGATCCTTGTGCATGAGGAATAATCAAGTAATTTGAGACATTTTTAAGAAGAAAATGTCCAAATTCTCTGTTTCCAGTTTCTCAAATCGGATTATTTTCTTGTTTCTTTATTCTTCTCAGAAGTAAACTGATGATCTTTGAGTCATGATTGTTGGTCTGGACAAAAAAACATGTCAGGGTGAAACTTCAGCTTTGGAAAACATTACTTTATAAAAAAAACAAATAATAGAATAATCATTTTCAATAATCAATAGATTAATAGATGTTACCTGCAGCCCTAGTTTGCATTGTATGTGTGTGTGTGTGTGTGTGTGTGTGTGTGTGTGTTTAGGATTATGCAAAGTGCTCTAAAGCCTAAACATCACCATAATCACATTAGATTTGATGTGTATGTTTATAGTAGTTTGGGAATATTTCTAGTATTTAAGCATCATTCCAAGAAAAGAAGTTTCCCAGGTGAGTGACTCAGAGCAGAAACTGCATTTCTGTTTTAAACGGCATTGCTGTTTTATGTATTTCTCCCTGTACAATTCTTTAAAAGATATAAGGCAGCTGAAAAAAAAAGAAAAGAAAAAAAGCATCTCTAATGGAAAGCCTCAAGCTTTGAGGAAATGACATAAAAAATGATGTTTGCCAATAAAATGGGAGCCAAGAAGCTCAAGATCCAGCAAGAGAGGAAAACACGGTGGCCTGTGCACGAGTCAAATTGCTGGAAATAAAGGAACACAGAGAGACCACGTTGACACAGATATTTCAGCAGCTTTTAAGCAAATTAGTCCAGGTTTTAAATGTGATGAAACGTCTCGCTGCCAGCAGCTGCTGCCGAATCGCGTAAACGTGCGTGACCCCTGAATGAATCCGGTCTTTAGACGCATGCACGCGCCAAGAGGAGGAGAACACGCTCGTTGCCGCTGCGTCCGCGGCGTCCTGTCATCGCTCGGCTTCGCTCGCACTTCAGCCACGAGGCGTCTGACAGGTGGAGGCCGCGGTTTGTTGAACGTTTCGTTTTTTTTTTTTTTCCTGGCGCGGCGGCAGCAACGAGCTGCTTCTTTCAAGTCGGGGTCATCCGGGGGTTAATCCTTCCAGCAGTCCCACAATCCACTGCTGTTTAACACACCAACGGTAGAGCCGGGATAATGTGCAGAAACCACACACACACACACACACACACACACATCTAGAAACAGGCTTTACTATAACACAAAAGAATTTTACACAATAAACGCTTGACGCTCACCAGGAATTTAGGATTTCCGAGCATGTCTGCCGCACGGAAATAATCACGCTCCTTTTCGCTCTTCATCGCACACACACACCTGACACAAACACACTCATTAGGTGACAGTTTGTCCCTGAGCTCTGTGTTTAGGTGAAGATCACGGGAAAAGGAGCCGTCGGCCTTCATCAGGACCCGCTCTCCTCCTCCTCCTGCTCCTGCTGCACGACAAAGCCTGATAAGCACAGAGCGAGCGGCCTGGAGACGGAGGGAAGAAAGAGACGAGACGAGGGGAGAGGATGATGGGACAGAGTGAGACGACGCCGCCGTGGTGTCGGAGGCAGAAACTGTGACGTCACCAGCTCGTTGCTAGACTCCTGTTCTGACCATACTTGGGTATTTTGTGTGGAGGTGGGCGGAGCTACTGGTGCAGTAGTCACCTGTTTTAAAGCAGCCCAACCCTTAATTATGTGTGATTTAAACAGGAATAAAACCCTGAACGGGTGTCGGGGACATATAAGAAACTGAGTTATTTGTTCGTCCGCTTTTGCCTCTTGGTCAAAAACCCAATTCGCCCTGGGCTAATATCAGCTGGGGATGGCTAGTAATTTATGGTCTTTATCCCATGAGATTGATGATCTACACAGCATGAAGACATGTTTGCCTTCAGCGTCTGGTGGAGAACGTCTTTCTGTCTTTCAGCAGATTTGATAATTCAACCATATGATCTTTGCACAGTCATGACAATTCCACACATTTTTACTCGCAGGTAAAACGGCAGCAAAGAAATCACTTTGGCACCTCACGTGCCCTGATGTGATATGTTAGAAGTTTCCACAGCATGCGTTCATGATGCCAAGCTGTGTAATACAGGAGCAAAAAAATAAATACTGATACATTTCCTACTGTAAATGTTCCAATATACTTAAAAGAACAGAACAAAATTGGTCCCATTTCTCAAATAAAGACTCTACTAAAGTTTACCCATGTGAAACCACTTAATGACATACATCATGGGGCCTGAGGATGAAACTAAATAGCAGTAGTAACGCCCTTGAACTTGAACTCCTCACCAGGGAGGCTCCTCTTTATGTGAAGGAGCAGAGGTTTCTCCTCGGACTCAGGCTGAGAACCGTAGAACCTCAGGTCCGGATCCGGAGGTTCTGGTTTCATCGCAGCCATGACGACCCCATCCTGTCACGACTGTGAGTCAATTTATTGCCATGAAGAGTGATGAGGTGTCGTGAGAGGATGTGAACGTTGTTCACTTCCAACGTCTCATCGGAAGACGATGTTGTCAATGACTGGTTCGGGGAAGTGATTAGATCAGCAGTTAGGAATATGTTAAACTAGATCGGAGAGTTGTATCCAAGTCAGCCTCTATAATAAGTTTGCTGGTTGTCAATTTGTAAAGTATTGCTCCATTAATAAGATCTGAGCCTTAAGCTTTCAGTGTTGCAGATAATGATTCTTGTTTCCACAATTCATTAGTCATTAAAACGGCAAATGTTCATTTTTTCCTCTTTATTTTGGCTGCTTTAACAGATTTAAAAGCATAAACACGGACAGGGACACGATTCCAGACATACATTACATCTGTTTCACTGCAATTATAATGTTTATCTGTATCCTCTCTGTTAAATAAACAGATGGATGAATAAGTAAACTTCCACTATGAACATTAGGATGTGGCGCCCGATGCTGCTTGAAACACATGTTTTTGTAATCTGAAATATGACGTCATGTTCAACACACAAAGTTTCCTCAGCCGTCGTCATTTGGCGAGTTGATATAACGTTTGGCTGCATGACAACTTAAATACATCCCATTAATCTGATTATTCTAATTCCTATCTAGCTCTCAACAATGATTTTCATCTGGGTTATTTTTCAGAAGTTACTTCGCTCTTTGGTGAAGACGCAAATCAGTATCAGATGAAAAGTGAAACTGGTAATCAGTAATAAACAAACACACACACACACACAGTCAGAACACAGTGTCGGTTTTCCAGGACCTTCCCTGTGCATTCCTGGATGAGCTCCAGTTAATTGGAATTGTCTCCCTTTCAGCATCCTGTTAGCCTAATTGGATTAATGAGTAGGAGCCTTTTGACGGCAGCTGATGTAGGAGCAGCAGCATCGAACCAGTTCACCAAAAAATAAAAGCTAAATGTGCAATGAGTCTTCACATTCTTCAGACTCCAAATCATCTGTCTTGGTTCGATTAACAGGAGATGAATCACTATGATCTGATTACTAAACATTCCACAGATTGTCTGATGCTGAGGGACACGCTGCGTTCTGATTTGAGTAACGGAACTTTCGGTAAATACGAAATGTGAAAAAATGGGGATTTCCGTTCGTCCAATCGAGATCAGTTAAAGTTATGAAGAAAAAATACCCGTGTTTTCTATCTCATCGAAGTGTCTGAAATGTTTCTGCACAGTAGGTCCCATGGAACTCAGTAATCATGTCATTCACAGGAGGCTTGTTCTGCAGGGAGATTTACTGCCTGCTATGAAAACAGATGAAAGCATCGGGAGAAACGTAACATTATTACCATTTCCTCCTTTAAAAACTCATAATTTATATGTAGGAAACTATATAAGAGTCATATATAGTACCCTGGTGAGCTGTGATTTATGATGAGCAACTAAACTCTAGAACCATAAAGAAGAGTCACACAGAGCAAAGTTTAGGTATTTACTACTAACTTAATATAGAATTATTTTAATATTCAACAATAAATAATACAAGCATCACAGAGCTCATACTTTTACCAAGTCAAGTTCAAATGTAAAAGCACAATAAATATGTGGCTGAATTTCCAAATTTATCACAATCAGTAAATCACCAGTTCTGTAAAGTGCTTATTCAACTAATAACATTCCATTGACCAGCAGGAGCCACTAGTAGACACATGTGTGGGATTTGACCCAATGACCTCTAACAGGACAATTCTACACCTTCAATACACTGCATTCTGCACTGAATCAATATCTAATAAGAATTGATTGTTTTGACATTGCAACATATCTCTTCCAACGTTTAAACTGAGAGGATGAGGATAATTTGAATATTTTAAGGTTTAGGGCAAATCAGAATACAACAAACAGGCATTTTCACATTATTTTCATGCGTAAAAATATATATCTAAAAAACTGGCTATGAAGATCATTACTGAAGGATCAGTGAAAATATAGTTTCAGTGTTTCAGATACATGACAGGAACGTAGGAAATCTTTAACAAGATTCAACAAAGAAAAAAATCCAGGACTCATTAAAGTTATGTGATAAGATGAAGATCCATTAGCAGCAATTAGGATTTTAAATGAGTGAGTCTCGCTCCGCAAACAATGACCAGTATCTTTTTCCCAATTAGCGGCAGAGAACTGGCAGACTGGACATCAGCTGGCAGGACCAGAGTGTCCCGGGTCCGAACCGGGACCAGGTTCAAGGTTTCAGACTCAGTCGGGGTCTGGGACGGAATGACCGAACGAGACAAAACCACTGGGATGAAAGAGTCTTTGTTAGTCTGTGTCTGTGTGTCTGTGTGTGTGTGTTGTCTGTTTGCCAGTGTAACCCACTGGTAATTGGGGTGGCTTCCAGCTCCTTTGGTGAAAGGTGTGGATTGCTATAATGAGTGTGTGTGTGTGTGTGTGTGTGTGTGTGTGTGTGTGTGTGTGTGTGTGTGTGTGTGTGTGTGTGTGTATTTGTGTCAGACTGATTGTTCGGGGGTGATGGCGCCTCAAGGCCAAGTGCTGCTGGCCCATGTTGGCGGGCCGCCGACCCTCAGACTTCTCCTTTTGTTTAACCCAGATCAGTTTGGAGGTGGGGGGCATCCTCCAAACCACCCACACACACCCCAGAGGATTTTGATTGGCCGTGACAGACTGTAAAGACGAACCTGATTCGCAGCGACAGTTAGAGCCGCCGGCCGCTTCGCTGACACACACTGACAGGGGGACGGGGGGGGGGGTTGTTGTACGTCAGGCGGCGGGTCAACGGGAGCAAAAGCGAAAAAACAAAAGGAACAATATGGAGGATCAATCTGGAAGAAGCTGGCACCAAAACCACTGTAAATGAGTTTTTTGTTTCTAATTACAGGACATTTTCTGTCTATTACCATATGGAGAATGATTTGCATATAACTCACATTTCTGAGCGCTGACAGAATGATTCTAGTGTAAGGTAACGTTGCAGTTGTATTTTGGACTAAGAAACAAGGTAAAATAGAGGCCAATGTTAAATTATGCATTAGCTACAAAGCTGCAGCCTTGACACTTGTGAGTGAGGGAAACGCAGGAGAGGAGAACAGGTGGAAATGAAACAGTGAGGAAGAAAAAACATCACAGATGCAGATACAACTAAGTGCAACACCATGAGCACAACGACTATTCTGATAGCCGATTGATCAATCAATTATTGAAATGGTTAATGGATTAGTTGTTTGGTTCATAACACAGTGTAATGCTGATCGCATGGTCTGGACAAAAAAGACAGTTTAGTTTGAATCTTCAGTTTTAAAAAACATTGATCAACATTTGACACTATTTATTGAACCAAAGAACTAATCGATTATGTATTTTAATAACAATCGATTAATCAACAACCAGAATAGTCATTAGTTGTAGCTCTATTGTCCAGACTAATACTCCACAACCAAAAGATCATTGGTTCACTAATATAGAAGACTAAAGAAACCAGAAAATTCTAATGGCCGATTCAGTGTCAAGCAGATAGTAAAACTGCTTCCATCCACCTGGTTACTTGCATGTGCCTTATGCACATGAACTAAACTTTCGAATATCTTGTAAAAATGTTTTCACACTTGGCCGAGGTGGAAGAGTTGGTGCATCAATGAAAGCAAAAGGCGACCAAGTGAATAGGAGGCAAATATAATAAATGAATCACCACATACAGGAAGTTGGACACTTAAACGTCCGCTGATGAAAATTCCAAGACTGTCAATGTTAACACGTGGAACAAACTTTAATCAATCATGTCATCAGTTTCCCATCTTGCTGTTTATTTCACCATCACCACTCCTAAAACTCGCATTTAAGCCGCAGTAAATCTTGTGATTGGTGGTTAATCTGGCTACGAAAATCCGAAACTGACTCAGCCGCGGTTCGGGTTTTTCCTCGATTGCAGCTGGTTTGTGTGTTTTGGGAGCGGTGTGAGGTCATTAAATACAGAGAGAGATGGTCTCATTACTGTCATGGAAATGGTCGAACGGGGCGAACCACGTCCCACCAGGGACGAGACGCAGCGAGTGAAGAGTGAGTGAAGAGCCTCTTTAACTCATTCTCATTGATTTCAGCTTCAAATACCTCACGCACACACACACACACACACACACACACTCACACACTTTTCTCATTCCCACACTCACTCACTCACTCTAATGAATAAGACATGAGGCTTTTTTATCTTTACTCAACGCGGCTCATTAATATCGATATAAAGAGGAAATGCACAGGTCTGCAAACGGCCCTAATTGAAAACCTCTGCATTGATTCTCCGTTCTTTCTCCTCCTCGCTCTCTCCTCATCACCTCCTCTCCTCCTCCTGATGTCATTAACGTCACCCTTTCCCCCTCTCGCCTTGTTCCCTCCCTCATCCTCCATTCACCGAATATTTTTTTTTAACACATGAAATTCTCTTTTCTTTCCCGTTTCCTCTCTTTCTCCAGTGCTCTGTCTCCATCTCTCCTTCCATCACATAACCCCCTTTTGTTTTCCGACTCCACAGGTGGCGGAGGAGGATGGAGGAAGGCTGTGTTGCCATGGAAACGGTCCAGGCCTCCCTAGAGCCGATGCTGCGCGCCGACAAGATCTGCAGCCGCACGCATTAAAACAAACATACACACAGGCACACAGCAATGAAAATATTAATAATGTGGAGATCTGTGGAGAAGCAGGTGTTATGAAGATGAGGAATGTGAAACCGTGTGTGTGTGTGTGTGTGTGTGTGTGTGTGCAAACCTGCAAACTAACTTTGACATTTGTGTGTTTTGTGACTTTATCTGTGTGTCTTTGTGTGAATGTATATGTGTAGATAGTCTCTGTGTGTGTGTGTGTGTGTGTGTGTGTGTGTGTGTGTGTGTGTGTGTGTGTGGATAGATGTGTTTGTGTAGATATATGTGTGTGGATGTGTGTAGGTGTGTAGATGTGAGTAAATGTGTGTGAGGGGGAGAAATTTTGTGTACGTGTGTCTGTGTGTAGCATAGATGTGTGTATGTGTAGATGTACGTGTTCATGTGTGTGTAGAAAGGTGTGTTCTGTGTGTAAGTGTGTGTCTCTGTGTAGGAATGTGTAAATATGTGTCACTGTGTGTATCGAAATGTCTGTCCGTGTGTATAGGAATGTGTGTCTGTGTGTGTGTGTGTGTGTGTGTGTGTGTGTGTGTGTGTGTGTGTGTGTGTGTGATCACACTCGTTGTGTGCATTCATGCATCTCCACTTATGCTCCTGTTTTTTCGTCCCTTGCCTGATTCAGAACAGTCAGTCAATTAAGATTCAAGTAAGTAAGTGAGTGTGTGTGTGTGTGTGTGTGTGTGTGTGTGTGTGTGTGTGTGTGTGTGTGTGTGTGTGTGCGCGTGTGTTAATGCATTTGTGTTCCCCACTCTTGCACAGAACAAGATCCTCTCATCTCTCCTTTTAGACCCTGGGTTTTTAAATTAGATTAGATCACTCTGAATAAAGTGAAGTGCAGTAGTTCAATTATCAGAGGATTTTTTTATGCTCAGCACCAAAGTACATATTTTTCCCCAAAAAAGTGGAGAAATATGTAGAGAAAAAAAAAAATCAACGCTTTCAAATTAAACAGGATAAATCACTTTAGAATTATGTTACAAAACAGGTTTTCTGATGTGACTGTTCTCGTTAAAGTTTGTCACCATATCGCCTGAAGTATTAGCTCAGCTGCTTTAACTTGCATATGAATTTAAGTGACGTTCTGAGTCTCTGGGGTTAACTGTGACTGCAGCATTCTTACTCATTTTACTGGAACTAAGGGACCAAGCCTAACACTCCCACACACCAAACCTTAGTCTAACAAGTATCATGCTCCTGGTAACCTCCAAACCCAGACCTGTTCATCAGATCACCAGATGGAGAAACGTGATTCATCACTCCAGACAACTCCTGCCATAACTCTGCACCTCTGTGAGCAAAGCTTTGCATTGACCCTGGTGATGTTCGGCTTGGACGCAGCCATGGAAACCCATTGATCTCTAAGCTCTGTTCTTGAGCTAATGTGAAGACCACATGAAGTCGACGCATTATGTGGCTCAGCATCCACTGGCTCAGCAAACACTTCCACTTTCTTACAACACAGCAGACGTTTGACGGTGGAATAACAGTCCTTAACAGACTTTTCCGCTTTAACGGACATTTTCCACAGCAGCCGTATTGACATTAAACACTAACCGAACGCAGTCGTCTCCACTGATACTACTCAGGTCTGATTGAGTCAGAATGTTGTTATCGCTCGCTAGAAATCAACGGATCATTAATATGATTGGAAACAGTTGTGTTTACTTATCATTTCATGTCAATATGGGATGATTGTTTAAAACACAAACAGCAAACAAAGCCAATAAATCCACTTATCTGATTATCCATCTTTCTGCTGAACGCTGATTTATTGACTTGACAGGTGTATGTGCTTGTGCACACGTGTGTCTGTGGACACGTGTGTGTGTGTGTGTGTTCACGTGGTGTGATGGGCCGGCTGAATGCTAACATGACAGTCTGCAGCAGAGGAGCGAGGAGCGTTCGCTGCCAGACGACGAGAGGCTGTGCACGAGCATGAACTCGATGACTCGCTTCGCCAAGGACACACACACACACACATACACACACACACACACACACACACACACACAGTCTCGCACTGTCATTAACATACTCACATGCACGGACACGTTTTAAAGCAAACGAGCTGTATAGAAAGAGACAGACAGGTGCAGGCCTACGCGAATGCAAAAAGATGTTAACTTGTTCCATCCTCCTTTGCTTTTTCACCCTTTGTCCCTCTCACAGCACACACACACACACACACACACACAAACATGTAAATTACTGTTGAAGGGCACGGGGAGTTTGAGAACAACGCCAACTCAGCACTGCTAAAAAAGCACATTTTCCTAATGGTTTCGTCTTTGAGCAGAAGGAACAGAAGCAGCCATCACTGTCAGAGGCTGAAACTCAGCCGGTCGACCTTCAACACCTGTCCAAGAAACTTCTGGACGGAACGAACCGCCAGCGAGGACACGGCAAAGACACAGAGAGCAACTGCTGCTCACACCTGAGAGACAAAACCCACCTGGAGGCTGACAGGGAAAAGGATGACGAGTGTTATGACGTATTTAACTCACTGTGTGTATATTTGTTATTTAAACCCAAGATTTTCATGCTAAAAGTCATGAGTATCAACTTTCATGATCAATTTATCTGTAGATTATTTTCTAAATGGATCAATTAGTCTTGACTTTTAGGCAATATTGAGAAAATTGCATTAAACATTCATAGAGCCCACCCAAATTGTGTGTACGATCAGAACCATAAGAGTTTCATCTCACTGTCATATGACAAACAGCAAACTGACACAAGTTCAGAGCAGAGAACAATCAGTTTAATTCTATCAATATTCTGTTGATTAATTAATGGCTGCAGCTCTGTATCCATTAGTGACCTCCTGTTCATGCTGCAGCGTTTATCTATGTAATATATGAATGTTTTAATGTTAATATCCTGCTTACGATGTGTTTAGATGCCTGAATTCACCCCTGATTCTTATGGATCTAAAGCTACTCACTGGCATCACTGCTGCTTTTATAACTAATTATATTGACAATTACTTTTTGAAGCATGCAGGATGTTTGACCCCAGATGTCAGAGTTTGCATCTCGAGTTTGAAGCAGGACATTGTTTGATGATGAAACTGTACAGATTCTCCAAGAAAACATGAGCTTCCTTCAGGATAAATAAGGCTTTTCATGTTATGATTTACTGTATCGATTAGAAACCCATGAAGGATGGAGATGATGTTTTTGGTGGCTGAGTTTAATTTCCTCCAGCCTCAGAAATCTCACAGTCTTTGTGATTCTGTGTGTTACAGACTCACTGAGGCTTTTGTGGTTTTGTGGTACACAGATTATTTTTCACTATTTCTCATCTGATCCATTTGTCTGAATTCATCAAGTGTCAAGTTGGATGAATTCATCCAACTTGACACTTGATGAAGCCTCTTCTAGCCTTGAATTCAGAGTCTGACACTCAGCTTCTTTATTTATGCTGGTGACCTGACCTCCAAACTGTCAGAGTCCACCGCTGATCTACCGTCTCTGATCACAGCTCTCGATCACATGATCACACATCACTGCCGATCCCTTTATGACGTGGATCCACTACGGCTTCACGTGTTTATCTCTGGGCTCCATCACTCACCTCAGAGCTGGATCTGAAGCCACGTCACCTGCTCTACGCCGTGCAAACGTCTCAGGCAGGATTTTTACAAGGTCGTCAACTATCAACACCTGTTCCCAGAAATAATATCAAAGCAACCCGTGCAGCGTCTGCAGAGGTGACACGCGCAACTCTGGAGACAGGTTTACTCTGAAATCGCTGCAGGTTGCTGCTCACATTTGATGTTTTCGCTGCCGACTACAGAGCGCACTGAAAGTCAAACACGGTGCGCAGGAATAAGGAACAAACAGAGCCACTAATGATATCATCTATTAACAGAGCTGGTAATGATGGACACACACACACACACACACACACACACACACACACACACACACACACACACACACATGAATAAGCAGATGAAGAACCACCACATGCAAAATTTTCCGCGTTTTGACAAAATGTTCCGAGCTTAATGAAACTGAAAGCAAGAAACACATCACCAGCTGATGTGTGTGGTTTCCATGGAAACCGAGAGGAGGCAGGTGAACAGGAGGGAGAGCACAAAGCCGTCATCCTTCATCGACATCGCATCTACATTTTCTGATCGTGCACTCTATGCAGCGCCAGTGTTTGTTTGGTTCCTAAATTGCGATAAAACAGAAGGTTAGTGGAGTCATGGAGGATTTGAAGATTAACAACGTGGAAGATAATCTGCCAGCGAGTAGATATGTGTCAGCAGGCCGGAGGAGAGGAGACTGGGAGGAGGAGGAGGAGGAGGACACCATTACTCCGACATCCACCACCTCCGCCGTGTGTGGGGGGGAGGGGCAGCGGCGGATCGCCGGTGTTCAACAAGCGGGGAGGAGGAGGATTGCAAATGGCCACCGGAGGATGAAGAAGAAGAAGAAGAAGAAGCTGAGAGTGGATGACTGACGCCGCTCCGCTCGCCTGTTGGCAGCCGAGTGTCGTCTGAGCTGCTCCACAAATGTGGGGCAAGCTGCCGCCTCCACACTTCACCGGTGAAGCGAGAAGATGTGTGTGTGTGTGTGTGTGTGTGTGTGTGTGTGTGTGTGTGTGTGTGGGTGTGTGTGTAGGGAGGAGGAGGAGGTTCAGCCCAAGGTTGTTTTAACGCGTCTGCACCAGATCTGCCAACCTCTTTTCTTGTTAAAGCACCCAGTTGATATAAAACTAAAACCGATGACAAAGCCTTTGAGAAACATCATTTGCATTGTTGTTTTGTTTTTTTTTGCTTTTGAGATTCGAGCAAGAAGATTCAATTCCTCCTCCCTGGTCTGTGGATTATCTCAGTTTAGCTCAGTACAACAACAACATCTGGAAACAAAACACAGCTGCACACCTTCACCTCAAGACTTGATGCTCATCAGACACAGAAACAGGCAAATGAAACAAAACCAACGAGGCAACTTCTTATCTTCACATTTAAAACATGTGAAACAGGAGTGGGATCCATCCTCTCATCCAAGCAGCTATTCACTAACATCTCAAACTGAGCCTTTAAACCTCAACAATCAGCTGATCCTGTAACAATGTGTGTGAATCCACAACGAGAGGTTTATTCCTCTGTGATGTAGACGCACACAAAGTCTGGTAGATGACAGGGACAAAAGCAAATGTCACGAGTTTTTTGACCAAATACCTAAATATTGATATTGATTGAACGATTAATCGTTGCTGCTCTACAGGCCGACACGAGCAAAGATTTTAACCTGATAGTGGAATAAACTATTGATTATGGAAACTTAGATATTTGGTTCATAAAATGGTGTAAAATGTCAAACACTGTTTCCCCAAAGGTGGAGATTCAACCAAAGATGTTGTTTTTGTCCACAATCCAAAGATACACTGTTTACTATTGTAAAAAACTAAAACAAAATGGGAAATAATCACATTTGAGAAGCTGAAACCAGAGAATTTAAAATATTTCTTTCTTAAAAATCACACAAACCGATCAAATCGTTGGCAACGTAACATTTCACGATGTTCGTACGTTTGTCACGGCGTTCCCACATGAATGTGAGTTACGCTGCTTGGAGCAGCCTCGTCATATCTTACATTCCTGTGTCACTGGGGGGAACAAAAGCCCGAATTACATCAGAAAAGGAAAAAAAAAATGCTTCACATTGGCTCAAATCGGTGGAGAAAGTGGAGCAGCAGCAGACGTCAGTTGGTCAGTGTGTTAAATCATTAAATTTGGCTCAGACGTGCGGCTGACAGGGAACATTGCTCTTGGATGTTCCACTACAGAAAAGAAAAAGCTTCCAGTTTTTTTTTCTGCTCACACACACACACACACACACACACACACACACAGACTGACTTCTCCTTGCAATCTCAGTCCAGTGCAGTGAGAAGAATCACACAGCTTAGATTAGATTACAGCAACCAGGCTGACTTCCTTGCAGTCCTGCAGCATTAATCTGACGGCGGTGAAGCCGTCGTTTTCTCCGTGGCTCTCAGACAAAGGGGCTCGTCCCTGTGTCTGTTTTTTTCACTGTTTGCTCGGCTGTTTTTCCTCCCTCTCCGTGTGTATCAGAATGTCCGGATCCCTTCATGCATTATTCAGCAGGCCCCTCAGCCCTAATCCTCTCGCCTTTGTGTCGCCGTAGTGCCGGCTCGCCTCCAGGGATCCGCTTTACTGCATCGCTGCTGTCACTGTCACAAATCTCTGTAATTTCTCCACTAATATTCCTGCAGAGGGTTCACGGTGCCGCCGTGAAAACCCTGCGGTGCTGACCTGATTCTGCTTCATTTGGGATTTTGGGATGGTTTCCCTGTATATTCAATCTCTGCACTGCAAAAGAATCTAATCTCATCGGGTGAAAACGTCTTCAATTTGGAACAATTAGTCCAATATAAAGTTAAATCATATATTAATTTTCTTAAAGCAAGATGAATTATGAAAATAGTAGATAAAAATGATGATAAAAGGCAATATAGCGATAAAAAGTCAAACATAGGATTAAAAAAAACAACAGTTTGACCTCAATCTCTGCTGAATCGACCGAAATTGATGATAATTCTACTCAATGCTGGACTAACTGTGCCATGATATTATTATTAAAATGTGGAGTGATGTTGTTGGTGTGATGGACTAGTGTTTGCTGGTAGTAAATACCGCTGTTTAACCCACATTAGATGCTCAGTAGAAGCTTCTCTGATGCTGTCTGTGTCCTGGTCCCATCGTGGGTTAGATCCACCTCACTACCTCCTCTGGTGTCTCTTTATTGTGACCTCGTTTGGATTTTACGCAATTTTATGTCTCGTGAATTAAAGGGACATCGAGTTGAATAATGAGCTTTTAGTGGCATCGGTGTTGCATTGGAAAAAGACAGAATTACAATAATATGATGTTAATGCGATAAGATATGAACTGGGCTTATTGACCTTTTCCATGCACATTCTAACCCAATCTGTAACATGCGTCTGTAAAAAGCGTGGATGAGCCGCTTCCTGCAGCCGCTGCAGCTGCGGCGTTATAACGTGCGGGTTGCGGGTTGCGGGTTGCGCGTTGCGGGATCCTTACCGAGCGCCGGCGGCGGGATCAGGTGCAGAAGCAGGACGCAGCCCAGCAGCGTGAGGGTCCAGGCTGCAGGACCGCGGCTCGGATCCGTCCCCCGCTGCATCCTGGTGCTGGAGCGGCTCTGGACGCGGAGAAAGTAGGCGGCGGTGCGTCGGCTGGAGGGATAATCCTGGACGGCGTGTGTGTGAGCGTGTGAGCGTGTGTGTGTGTGTGTGTGTGTGTGAGTGTGTGTGTGTGTGTGTGTGATCAGACTCCAGCCGCCCGGCGCTGCGCCTCCATATCCGCCTGCTCCGCTGCTTCTCTTCTGGTTCTGAGCTCGGTCACGGCTCCATCTCCACAGAACGGCTGCAGAGATGGAGCAAGGAGGAGGAGGAGGAGGAGGAGGAAGAGGAGGAGGAGGGGGCGTGTACGGGAACGCACGCCGCGACTCGGTTCGGTTCGGCTCTGATCGGCTCTGATCGGCTCTGATCGGGTCGCTTCCCTTCGGTCACTCGGGGAATCAGACGAAACAGACACTGGAAGGAGTGAAGCAGCAGCTCCTGATTATCTGGGAGGGAGGAAGGATTACTGGTGGTGGTACCCCCTCTTCTTACTCCTCCTCTTCCTCCTCCTCCACTTGTGTCCAGAGGTGAGTAGATCCACCTCTGGATCCACTCCTTCTTTTTTTTTTTACCCCTCTCCATCATTTCCTTTCCCAGAAAACTTTTTTTTTCTCCAAAATCAGTCTCCAACATTCTCACTTCTTTCCCTCCATGTTGAAATTCTTTTTCTCTCTCTCCATTTTTCCATCTCTTCCTCTCCATGTCTCTCCCTCTGATCATTGGCTGTGTGCCGCAGACGCTGCTTTCACCTTGACGTGTTTTGACGTCTGCGTCAGAAGGTCAAACAGACGGAGAATCTGAGCCATGTTGTTGTGACCTGATGGAGACGGAAGTTTTGCCGTCAGAAGCCGTCAAGGTAAAAACAAACATTGTCGCTCAGATTATGAACGAAGACATCGTGGCTTTGTCTCTGCAACCCTTCCTTTCATTCCTACTCCCTTGTTCCCTTGAGTCCTGCTTCCTCCTCCATCCTTGCGTCTAACCCTCTTTTCTCTTCCAAGATCCTGTTTTTCTAAAAGTTTCCCAACTTTTTTTTTTCTATTCTTTACCATCTAAGATATTTCAATCTTTTACCTTTCTTCCCTTTCGCTGACTTCCTCCTTCCACGTTTCCTGACACTTTTATACCTCCACTGCTCCCTCCATCCTTTCCTCTTTACTTCCTCCTCCATCCTTCATTTCCCTGAAACATTTTCCTGTCTTCCCTCCTTTTCACTACCAGGATTCTTCCTGGAAACTCTTCTTCCCTTTCTCCATTGTTCAAGATATTCTCTTCTCTCTCTTCCTTCCATCTATTGTTTCCTTCCTAAAACTCTTCCTTTCCTTCCGTCATTCCTGGAAACACGGTTCTTTTCCTCCCCCTGTCTGACTTCCTCCTGATCCTCCTTTCCCATTTCCCGACACTTTTCCCACTCCTCTCCTCCCTCCTTTTCCCAAACTTTCTGAGCCTGTTGGATCTCAATAGCTCACACTCCAGCCGCTTCTTTTGTTTCCCATGGGGCTATTTTGAAGGAGCTTAACTTCCCCTCGTCGCTCCGTGTGTGTGTGTGTGTGTGTGTGTGTGTCAGAGAAGATGAGTCTAGCTGAGATTATGTGAAATATAAATGTTGTGTTTGTTGCCGTCAAAACAAGCAGCTTTGGTTAATGGTGTGATAAGAGGAGCAAACAATGAGTGGGTGGGGGGTGACTGGGTGGGGGGGGGGGGGGGTCTGGGGGGGTCTACCCACAGTGATGAATACCCAAAGGCCTCGGGGGTAATGATGGCGGTGGGGGTTGTGGGCATTCTTCCACACAAAAAACACATAAAGGAAGAGTGAGGGGCTGGACAACAGGAGGCGTTTAATGTGTGTGTGTGTGCGTGTGTGTGTGTGTGTGTGTGCGTGCGCGCTCCGTATCCGCAGTGTTTATACGTACACGTGCATGCGAGCGTAGCGGCAGACATGAAGTGAGGATTGCTTAGCGGGATAGAAAACGTGTTCGCTGAGATGTGAAAAGTGGGTCAACAGGACATTTTTTGCTGCTTCCACTGAAATCAGAGAAAATATGTTTCCTTTCTGTGGAGGAATAAAAAAACATGGTGGGAGCAGCGAAGGAACAACATGTCCTCCCCGAAAACACAGCCAACAGAAATCTGCCACACACACACACACACACACACACACACACACACGTGTTCATAGAAATGACTTTAAGTACTAAACAATAACCCGTTAACACTTTAACAATATGGTCGTTTTATGACATTTTCTTGCACGATTTGTGCCAATAAACACTGAACTGAGTTGTTTTCTTCTCGTCTTTAATTTTTTTCATTGAGCTTCTAAAATCTGATTATATCTGGTTTCTTTACTCTTCTATAATAGTGTACTAGTGATCTTTGGGTTTTGGACTGTTGGTCTGAACAAAAAAAGACATTTTATGTTGAAGCTTTGGAAACAAACATGGACATTTTACGCCATTGGACAGTTTTGGTTTTCAATTTTAGATTTTAGATTCACTCATTAAATTGATCTCAAATCTATGTGAATTTATTCAATGACTCAAGCATCTGCAGTTAAAATAATGTTCCGTTAGCGGTGATGCGGACCCATCCCGTCCACCCAAACCAAGCGACTCGTCTGAACCACGTCACTGAAATGTTAATTCACCACATCTGTGGCTCTCAGATCCGTAAACAGCTGGATGAGGTCGAGGCGACAGCAACGTTGGCATCAACTGAGACGTCGGGATGTTCAGCTGATTCGTGCCCGACAGTCGTCTCAGCCCAACACTGGACTATTAATTCACAGGCAGCAGCAGTTATTTATGGAGCAGAGTATAAATCCAGCTTAACTGATGGATGAGCTTAACAAGACTCAGGTAACAGCTCAGACTGATGGAGTGGACACAGCAAGCAGCAGCATGTGTGTTCCCATATATAAAAAATATAGAAACACAAATCATAAACTAGCAAAAAATGTATATATTATAGGAAAAGTTAGTTTATCAATAAATGGTAAGTGCAAGGCTATTATTAATAAATGATTCATGGTGCACATCAAGAAAATGTTAAGTGGAATTTTGAAAAAAAAAGGTGTGTTATGTGATTTGGAGAATGAAACAGATACTAAGGTTAATCCTTTCTGCACTTTTCGTACGTACACCGCCCCGTACGACCTCCGCCTCGCTCCATGTGTCATCATGCTGGTCTGTTCTCCGTATTTCGGGGTCAACGCTTCATGCAGATGTGACGTGTGACGCTACTCTGCATTATTTTGATAAGGTTTAAGTCATTTTTTTCCAGCTCTAAGTCATTAATTTATAGTTTAGATGTACAAACTAAATCCCAAACTTGATATAGATCTAGATATAGCTTTCTTTTTTCCATATTAATGTTTGCAGCTGCTCAAAATTGATGCAATTAAAGTCTCATTTCATAAGAACAGATTGATTTTTATATTGTGAATTCATTGTTATTCTAGTGTGTGTGTGTGTGTGTGTGTGTGTGTAACAGCAGACCCGGGGTCATATTCTGACCTATATCTCTACACATGGAGACTAAACTGTGGCCTCATTAACTTTCCCAGTAATGAGAAGTGAAGCTGGTTTCATACGGACACAGATTGCTGCAAATATGGAAATTAGACACCATGGCCTGGTTTAATGTTAAAGACCGAGCTCAGAGTCGCTTTAATAAAACACTCACAGAGTTATTACTGGTGGCTGTAAGGGCTTCTACATGCCATTTAATCCTCAGGACTTCAGTAGAATTGTAAAATGTTTCCAGCTGACGTCAAACGTGACTCAGGACGTTATTTTCATGATTTGAGACATTGAGAAATAAAATGTGTGTGTGGTTTCAGTTGATCCAGAACAACACATACAAGCATGAGTTCAGGGGGAAAAGGTTAAATGTGGGTCACATCAGCACTTTAAGTTAAAGTCTGATGTTGTTTTGACCTACATCTATATATTTTTCATTGCATCTTCAATCTTCAAACCTTATTTACAGAAACAGTAAATAGGTGATGGTGTTGGTAATAAAATTAATGCTGAACCCTGTAACGGTGTGAATCTCTTAAAAGATGCATGTAACTTCCTGTTTAACTGTGACTATTAATAGAGCGGTGATGGTTGATCAATTAGTGTCCAACTATTACATTAATCAACCAACTATTCTGATAATCAATCCAATTGATTCATTTTTAAGAAGAAAATGTCCAAAATGCTCTGCTTCCAGCTTCTCAAATCGGATTATTTTCTGGTTTATTTATTCTTCTGTAATAGAAAACTGATGTTCTGGATAAAAAAAAAAACATTTTAGGTTGAATCTTCATCTTTGGGAAACAGTGATCAACATTTTATGAACCAACAACAACTAATCACACCTTAGTTAGTTGCAGCCCAAATTATCACCACTGATCACATATCATCATCATCATCATCATCATCATCATGGTTGTGCCATGAATGTAAAGACAAACGTGTTTTCTGGTCGCTGTCGCTCGCTGTGACGCCAGAGGAGTCAGACAAAGGACAATGGAGAAACAAAGGGAGCAAGGAGGTGGGAGAGCAGAGGAGACAATGAGGAAGGCAGGCAGGGAGGGAGGTGTCAGCGTGGCTCCTTCACCCCCAGACCCCCGCGGAGCCCCGCACCGCTGGCCTACTTTAGCCTGCTCCATGTTTTATGACATACTTATTAACACACACACACACACACACACACACACACACACACACACACACACAGTTAACAGAAAGTGTCTGACTCAGACTTCAAGTCGCTTCAAAACTGGGAAAAGTACATTACAGATGTAATCATTGGACTGCAACTAACAACTACTTTGATGCCAAACTTATCTATTTATTATTGAACCCATTAAATGATCAGTTGATTGGTTCATACAATGATGTAAAATGTCAAAATTATCACATTTCAGAAGCAGATTTCTACTTGCCTCCGCCAGTTTGTGCCTGAACACGATCCATCACACAGAACCGTGGCTGCCACGGCCGCATCAGCGGTAACCATGGAGCCATCGCCATGGCAACTGGCTCCTCCAGCAAAAGGGCAACAACCTGTGGCGGCTCAGCTGATGCAGGAGTCAAGACAAACACACACACACACACACACACAATTTCCCACATGATAAAAAGAAATATAGAAAAAAAAAGAAGCCATGCATCTGAGATGTGCACATGTAAAACGCACATCTGGAATCATTGGAATTTTGCATCTAAAAATAATGATAAAGGCACTCACTCACTTAGTGTATTATTTAATATTTCTGTCATTTCATTGAGCATCAGAATGTGAACCCATCAGGCTGTGGTGGAAAATCTTTGCATGATTTACAGCTCAATAAACTCATTTATTAATTAAACAGTTCTTCAGTTCAGCTCCCGACTGTGATCCAGGCTTAGTTTAGTTTTCACAGCGAAACGTCGACAGTCGACGTTTGATTCGCGTCACATCGACATATCTGTGGTGGCTGTCACCATGTGTGTCTAAACAGCGTCCGTACACTGGTATTTTATATTCAACATGCTGCTGAGCAGGTGGAAATTGAAATCAGAGGTGACAGATGGGAAAAAAAAAAAAAACAGAGGGATTAACAGACAAAAGCCAGGGAGAGAAACAGGGAGACGCTTGAGCCTCGAATTGGATAGATCATCAGTTGTGGCAGATTCAGTGCAGATTTAACGCCGGAGGAAGCAGCCGTGTTAATTATAAACCTCCCCGGGGGAAGGAGCGTGTTGACTTACACACACACACACACACACACACACACACACACACACACACATGCTGTACATTACACAGACACATTAGGTGAAGAGGTGAAGTTTTACCTTCCATGTTCTGCTGCATCCTACGGTGCATCAATCCGCGCTTTCTTCTTTGTATTCTTTGGGGTCAATCATCCAAGGAGGAGGTGGCATTGATCAGGTAGAGCAGGGGTCGGCGACCCTGGGCCTACAGAGCCGCAGTGGCTGCAGATTTTTGTTCCATCCATGCAGTCACACACCTGATTCTACTAATGAAGCTCCTCAGCCAGAGCTCTGATGCCTGATTAGTAGAATCAGGTGTGTGACTGCTTGTTGGAACAAAAACCTCTGTGGGACCAGGGTTGGTGACCCCTGAGCTAGACATTTGTATGAATTTGTCAGAAACAGAGGCTAAAGGGCTCAGGGATACAGCAGGGATATAAAGAGCTTCTGATGATTCATTATAGAAAGAAGAGCAGAATACACATGTTTCTGACCAGTAAAAACACATTTGTATCACTGGCTGAACAAGAGCTTTTAAAGTTGTTTAAACTTTTAAGTGTTGTTTTATTGATAATTGTGTTTGAGGTGATACGGGTAAATTGTGTATTTAGAGCAGCACACATTAAGGACAACAGGAGGTGCAGTAACAGGAGCTTGCAGCAATGTGTGTCCAGTATAAATCTAAATAATGAATACCCAGTCGTATGTCCTGAAATCCAAAGGCCTCCTTCATCCTTAGTTCTTTGCAAAAATGAATACTTTGCCCTCAGACTCCTTCCTGCCCTAATAATGTGCTGTCATCTCATCAAATTCTTTTAAAACTACTTTGGCAGGTATATAGGTGAAAACTGGGGAAAAAACAACTTGGGTTAGTCATTCATTTTAGTAGAATGAATTCTACCCAAAAGTGGCATTAACCAGTTTACCAAAGGTATGTTATACAGTAACAGTAATTTATTAATGGTACATATGTATGTATGTCCATATATATATATGCAAATATGTAAATATGTGTGTATGTGTATGTATGTAGGTATGTACGTGCATGTATGTATGTATATATGCTTTGCTTATGCATACTTTTTACTTTTTTCTTGCTATTTATTAGTATTTCCTCTCCATTCTATGTCCATAATGCATACTGTGTATGCAGATCAACAAATTCTATGAATTTTTTTATTCTTTTCTCTTTTCTATTCTTTACTCTGTACGCTGCAGTAACAGACAACCTTCCCTATTGTGGGATCAATAAAGTCTTATCTTAACACCTAGATGTTAGGCCAAGCAGAACGGTTGTGATTGTCCGTTTCTTCTAGAGAACATCTGCAGAAAACTTGGTTCTGGTAACCTTCTAAACATCTGGATCCTGAAGTATCACAGACACAAGCTGAGCTCATTTTAACAATAACTGAAGACACACACACACACACACACACACACACACACACACAAACTAATATGTTAACAGGACACAGATAGGGTTATTAGTGCTGAGATTAATATTAAAAATGAAAACAACACGTTTATAGTTATATACATTTATTACAGTGTTTGAGTGAATGAGAAATGTTCTGAACACAGATCACACATCAGCAGTTTCTCTGGACCTGAAGTTCATGGGGGTCAAGTTGAAGTCGTCCTCGTGTAAAACTCGTCCTCCATCCGTGCTCCTGTCAGAGGTTCGTCGAAGGCGCGTCAGCGAAATGCAAATGTATGTGTTCTTCTCGCCCGTTTGCAGCCGCTCTGTCGTCAGCCGGTTTTCTTCCCTCTCTGGAAACCGGTCAGAGGTTCGGGAGTCGAGCTTGGAGCTGGATCGTTGCCCGTGTGAATTCCTGGTCGACTGTGAAATAATAAACACAGCTCCTGAATTACCCTGTGGCTGGCTGAGTATCATTTCTATATTACAGCTCATGTTTCATTTTATTTTATTACTGAGCAGCTGAATTTTGTTCACTTTATACAACTTTAAACCATTAATGGCACATTGGAATTTACATATGTTCTGTGTGGGTCTCATAAGGTCAGAGGTCATCTGAAAATCAGATCAAATCAGATTTGAAATACATGGGAACTAAAAAGGTTACATCCATGTAAAAGTGCATTGTAGATATTAATAGCAGGTAGAATCCATTCTTACTTTAAGTTTCTGGTCATTTAATTAAAACACAAAACATTTTGAACATGTAAGCAGGAAGTGTCAAATACCCAAATATAAGTACTTTATACTTTACGCAAGTAGAAATGATGGGTATCTATACTTTACTGAATTAATTATTTTTTCACACTTTATTTCTTAGATCTTCACAGTTATCTGTACTTTTCACTCATATTTTCATCTTTAGGTAAATCTCGCCGCAGAAGATAAAATCTGATCAGGTTAAAATATCGTGTTTTGGTAAAATTTAACACTGAGAATCTGGCAAATAATGTTGCTTGTTTCAAGCTGAATTTCTTGAGTTTAGTCAATTTCACTAAATATTAGAAAAACATGTTCTTTAATGTGTTTGGATTTTATTAAACTTTTGTCCTCAATGGCATTTTCCCCCTAAAGCATTACTTTTATACTTGAAGTAGTTTTGAAACTAAAACTTTTTCTTTAATAAAAAGCCTGAGGTGATACTTATACAGAATTATATTTAAACCATAGCATCTATATTTAATAATGAAGGTGAAGACTTAACACCTCCGGATGTGAACACTTGAAAGAAGATAATGTCCTTTATGTTTCTACCAGGGTGGCAGCGGACCAAAACTTAGAAACGTTTGAGGAAAAAGTTGCTTATGTGGCACAAAAATTACAAAGCGCCCCCCTGTCCACGTCCCGCTGAGGCGTAATCAGCCTCTGACCCTCCATCCCGCTCAATAACATCCTCATGGTCAATCTGTCGGACAGAGAAATCCTCACTGTCGCCAGATTACAGCGCCGGACAGCTGGGATTAAGCTTTAAACGGTGTCAGGAACCGTGTTATTCTTATCATTTCTCTCTCACACACACACACACACCACTGCTACAGAGTGCTAAGCAACTAAAGCAGAAAACAACCACAACACACAACCTTTGATTCAGCACAATTAGATTTAGAAATACAGAAAGTAATTGAACGGCCTCAAACTAAATTTTCCAGCAAAGATGCAACAATCCACAATGTGAAAAATGATTCTGCATTTTTGCTACAAATCGCTTCTCTCACTTAACGTTCTAGACATTGGAAACATGCAGAGAAGTTTGTCATCTTAAATAAAGGTGAATGAATGATGTTACTTTGACAGTTTCACTGATTTCCCTTTTTACAGCAGCTGTGATTGGTTCATTTAATATTCTCTGAAGCCGCCAGTTATTCTGGTGATAGTTTCTGTGCAGCTGAAGCTTTTTGTTGCATATAAAGAAATACAGTGGTTATATGGAGACTGACGTCACTTCCCTAATAAGTTGTCCCTAATCCCAACACAAAATCGACAGAGGCGAACAGTAACACGATCACTTTTAGTTCACCAGTAATCCATTCATTCGCCAGGAAACGTACAACAGACCTCTATAGAAAATCCTAAAATATAGATTTTTCATGAAGTCGTATAACTTGTAAATGGGAATTTAATTCTTTTGTCGAGCAGACCAACAATTGGTTAATATAGAGATAATCTGATTTACGGTTTTATTGGCTTTGTCTGTTTCATGTGAAGCAGTTTGTAGTTGTGGTTTTATCAGTAAAAATAGTTTATGGGGAACATAAATTACTAATTGGAAGCATATTACTTGAGATTCCTGTACTTTTAGGAAGAAAAACGCTAAAATCTCAGAGGGAAATGTCACTGAAGTAACTCGTTGGGTGAACTTGAGAAAATATTGTTTTATATTTGAACAGTAAAGTCAAGTCAAGATTCCACACGGACCAGATCCGTTAAACTTTAAAGGAGCCATTTTCCTTTTCACACTGTGGCCCTGCTACTTTGACCGAAAGCGGCGCTCGGCCAGTTTTCCACAGATCTGTCAGTTTACGAGTCACTGGAAGCACTTGACAGCCTGTAAAAAAAAAAAATAAAGAAAAAAACCTGTTTAAATCCTCCTGCAGCTCATCGCTGTTTCAGAGTTTGG